>WEKY01010186.1:106321-153735 GCA_013390045.1 Picathartes gymnocephalus
CTCTTTGGGATTCAAACAGCAGCTTCATTTGTTACAAACATTAAGCAAAGGACCAGGTTCTGGCCGAAGCTAGGGATGCCTTTTCATCACTCTGGCGATAGAAAGAAGCCTCAAAAGCTGGTGCGTATGAAATGTACTTAGGTGGCTCCTTTCAGCTGCCAGAGTGGAGTAAAGGAGCCTCAAAGTGGATGAGAATCTGTCCCAAACATAGGATTATGTAATGCTGGAAGACAGCGCTAGGACATTGTGCTGATGTATTGTGTTACCAAGCCATAAGGGCCAGGGGATGTTTTAAACTGAAATATTAAAGAGCTAAGAGATTGATTCCATAGATAGAAATGGTAAATGCTTCTCTTATCAGTTATTTTTCACTTTGTATTAATAAATCCCTGGGACGGTATTTCATGTAAAATCACTGGATCCTTTAGGATCCAGTCTCTTCCTTAAACTGGAAGAATCTAGTACCATGAGCAGAGCAAGGAGGTGAGATTCTCAGGTGTGTTTGCACCTCCAGCATACAGGGCCCCTCCCAGAGCATGTGCCCAGGGAGGAATGGGGTCCTCGGCAGGGACAGGGACACCCTTACAGGTACAGGGGTTGCACAGGGCCTGGAAAATATGTTCAGTTTGGTCTTATGCATATCCTATTTCTTCCTTTCTGAGAGATTGCAGGGAACTGTGTTGACCAACTGCTGCTCTCCCCGGTGGGTATGCTCACTGTATTGCCACAAGGCTCTGGCAGTTGCCACTGTGCTGTGCTCCTTCTTTGTCACCACATCATGCACTTTTAATGAGGGCTTATAGCTCATGTGCTTGCACAATCCAGCAGTCCAGCTTTAGGTCCCTCTTCCCTTCAGCACAAACAAGGGCTGAAACTCCCCAGTAGAAAGGCATGGCCAAGGACCAGATGAGTGCAAGCTGTCCAAAGTTCAAATGAGATTAGCTCAAGATCACTGTGGTCAGTGAAGGGAAACACACATATATATTTCCTTGCATAAATACAGATATTTGTCTGTATTGGTTATCAAAACCCGTCTGTTGGGATCTTGCTGAAATCTCAGCTGCCCTAAGTCACCACACAGCTGCAGCGACCTCTGTGTGATGGTATTTCTCTCTAATGCCACCCTGGTGAGATGTGTTTCTTTGCTATCTCTGAACTGCTGGTGGGAGCTGAGGTAGGGGCTGAGAAGACCACAGCAGCGTGCTTGGGAGAGCTGCAGTACCTTGCTCAGGTGGTTTGGAAAGCAGGTTGTGCTTATCTCCGTGGAATTCACTATAATCCCACCACTCTTTGCCTCCAGTTCAGCTGTGTCAGTGTGAGTTCTGGGAGAAGCCCCTATGTAGAGGAGTTTGGGCCAATTTCCACCCTGTGCTGTTAGAAAAACTTGCTGAAAACAAATCTGATTAACACAGCAGAGAAAATAGTTCAGCTGTAAAATGTTGAAGATTGCCACTAGTGCAGGTAAGTTGTGTGCAGAAGGCGAAATGCCTTTTTGAAGGTTTGTGGACCAGTAGGAGCTGGAGTTCATGGTCTTGGCTGGCTGTTTGTAGGTTCCTAGGTGCTAAGCTAGCAAAACTGTGCGTGGCATGGGGAACACACCTTTTATTTTCAGAGTGCCTTTTTGAGTGGCAGAGTGATAGCACATCGATATCGTGGTGCACGGGCACAGCAGAAGGTACCATATCCCTGCTGTGCAAAGCCCTGGTTCTGCACCAAAATCCATCGGGATGAAGGCAGATACTCATGGCAGAGGGATGAGGTGCTGTGGGCATGGGGACCTCCCAGTGCTCTTGGGGTTCAAAAACTGCAAAGAGGGAAAATCAAAAATAGCCTGGACCTTGTTGAACCTTCAGGAACTCCATGTAGCTCTGTCTTAAAAGAGGGGTTTGGAGAGTGCCTGGGTTGTGGCTCTTGGAGGAAACCAGTAGTGTTTAGACTTCACATTTATGTTTTCTCGCTGCTGTTTGTCTCCTGGATGGGATTTACTCCTTTTCATAGGTGTAAAGACAGTGGCCAAATGAGTTATGGGAGAAGCCTGACTTAAGGCAGATCGCCCTGAATTTCAGACAGGTGCTTCATCTGAATATATATATAGTGAAAGCGTAGAAATTGGAAGGTTCTGTTAATGCCTCCAGACGGTGCTTTGATTCTAAAGCACATCTGTAACACGCTGTAGGCTGACACAGGAGGAAGAGAAAATCGCTCACTTTTCTGTAAATGGAGAAGCAGTGATTATCATGACCTGGTCTGAGAGAAATCACTCTGCAGTCTCCATAGTGCTGCCTTTCAGACAACCTCATTCTTTAGTGAAGGCATTGGGGGCATTTTGAAGCTGTGCCTGGTGCCCCTTGCCTGTAAGCATGAGAGAGAAAGACAACAAGTGAGAGGAGAAGAGAGAGAAAAGGGCACAGCCTTTTGGCGAGGCCAGCGAAGTGATTTCAGGTGTTTGTGACACCACATGAACCTTGTGTGGTCAGCATCTTCCTAAGCATGATATACCCTGGAGGGTGAAGGAAATGGCAACAGGTAGAGATGTGGTGTAAGGAGTGAGAACTACCTGCGGATGTAGCATCTAAATAAATCCAAAGACAACTATTTTTAGCAGAAGTGCAAACAGTGATAGATGCCACAGGGCTGCTGTCACTAAAATTTGTCTATAAGCAACATATTCATATTTAAACAAGTCAGCTTTGCACATTGAAATGAGCAAACACTGTCTCTGTGCTTGTTTGTTTGTTGTGCAGAAGCCATCAGCTTTCACTCCTTATCCCTTCACCATGGTGGTGATGCAGAGCCATGATGATGGATCATCTGTCTTGCTTATCTGCAAGGCCACAAAACATTTATATCTTTTATGGCATGATAGGCTGTTCTCATGCAGCAGTGGAAAATAGAAATTTGGGGCTGCCCTTGCAAAAGTACCATCTCCTGCACAACACTGCCATTCTGGTAAGCTCACTTGGCACAGTTTGTACAGCTAAGTACATCCACTGTGAAACCTAACACCGGGATGCACATGAATAAAATCACACAAAATCAGGAGAGCAGCAAGCATCAGAGAAGCTTTTGAACGCAGGGGGCAAACCAGCAAGGATGGAGTTCCTGCAGTTTCTCTGCTGCTTAGTGGGGGCCTCTGTCACCTCTGGTATAAGGCCTCCAGCTCACACCAGCATTATACTTGGCCAATTATCTTATTTAGGTATCTCACATATGTTTAGGTCTTGAAAAAGGTCAACCACAGAGCATGTCTGGGCAGGGGTTTTTGAAGCTGTAGAACTGGAAGCTTTTCTTCTGGCATTGTTAGAAAATAATTGCTTGTGAATGTCCAGGGATTTGAATCTACATGTTGGAGCTCTGAAAAGGAGGGCAGGAAGGTTTAAAACCTTATTGAAACAGCTACTGCTGATGTTACACTTGCTGCAGACGCTGAGCAGGGAAGAGGTGGAGCTCATCGGTGGGCATGGCTGCTGCCCCTCACCTGCCTCGGTACCCTTGCAGTGGGAGTCCTTCTCCTGGACTGCTCCACTTGTGACTGTCTCCAGCACAAACAGCTCCTCTGTCCAAGGGTCATGCAAGCTGGTACATTTTTATTGAAAGTGCAATGAGGCAGGGATTGTCCCTGTTGGCTGAGCTGTTTTCACCCAAGTATACCTGCTATTCTTCCACTTAAAATTGTTTTTGACCTTTGTTTTTGGTTTTCTGCCAATTGCAATTTCCTTGCAATTTTTTTCTTAGGCCTCTCTTCCCCTTCTGAATATCTCTCTCCATTACTTTATTTTGTTTCTGTCAGTTTAACTATCTTCTTCCTCAGTTCCATGATAAATCATGTAACTTTTTTTTAAAGCCCCCAGTCGTTCCTGTAGTCTTTGGCTTGTAAGTGCTTTTAGCTATGGAAAGTCCCCTTCCCTAAATGTTGTAAGACCCAGATGTTACTAAAAGTGAGCTTTACCACCTAAAAGCCTGTCAGTTACCTGCCACAGCTCACAGCTTGATTTCTCAGTATGACCAAACTAGGTAGGTCTCTGAATTCAAGCCCTGAGTTTTTTGCAAGGAAGATTGCCCCGATGCATGGTATTAGATCAGTCCTTAATGAGGTGCCTGTTCTTTCCTCAGCTCTGTTCCAGATATTCCCTGTGACCCTGGCCAAGTCACTTTATCTTTCTTTGTCTCTGCTTCCATTCATAAAATGGACATAATTGCACTTCTGAAGCTCATGTGGAATTGTGATGATGAATTCCTCCTGCTTGCTTTGCCTTTACCTCATCCCTTTTGTCTGCACAATTGTCAGAGGGGATAAAACGCCTTGGAATCGGGGTTAGCCATAGTTAGCACAAAGCTCCAAGCAGCTGGCCCGGCCACTCGCCACATCCCAATAGCACTGATAGCAGAGAGCCAGATTTGTTACTGCAGTCTTGTGTGCTTTGAGGAGCTTCCTGTGCTCTCTCTGAATAGCAAAAAGAGACGTTTCCAAGGCAGGGTGCTCAGGAGTGCACAGTGGTTTTTGCAGGACAAAGGGATAAAATGGCTCCCTTTGAGGGCTTGCTCCACAGGATCCTTATCAGAAAACATGGGGCCTTAGAAGAACCAGAAGGAGAGGGAGGGAGGCAAGGTGAATGCTCCATTTGTAAAACCCATCTCTGGTTTTCCTCCCTGTTGTCCAGCCTCTTCCCCTTCCCCATTTAGTTCTGTGACAACAATAAAATAAAGGAATGCAAGGTAAAGGCATCCTTAAGGCTCTCATTGTTACCAAGTAATCCTAACAGCACTTCCTCTCACACACCTGCCTCTGAATGCTAATATCATTTAATATAATACTGTGGTGTTGCAAATGAAGGTGCCCACACACAAAGTCAGTATGGAATGCCAATTAAACACACACCAAAAGCAAGTGGTGTATTTTGGATTTGTCATCTGATTTATTGCCATTTATCTCACATGCCTTAGAGAGCACCACCTGAGTCAGGAGCAGAGAACCAGCCCTTTCTGTGCAAAGCTTGCTCTTAAATCTACACTTCACAAGATAGAAGCAAGTGACATAAGACATCTGTTTTTAAAATACAGCTGGGAGTGTAGTTTTGAAGCATTCTCTCCATGTCAGGCAAGGAACACAAGGGAGGTATGGCTTTTGGCAGACAGATTCGTATCTCCAAAAGAAAGCACTGCGTACAATACAATTCACATACATAACATAGGCCAAAAGGCCTTCAGTGAGAATCCAAACTAGGCAGGGAAGAAAACCCAGCCTGCAAATAGTTTAAATATGTTGGCCAAGTCAACTAAGAAGATCTGCAAGCGTAGGCTTCAGTAGCTGGGGGCACACCTGCCTACCAGGTAGTTACTGGGGTGGGAATGTGTTGGGGGGTGTTTCAGTTTTTGGTTACCCCCTAGTATTCCATTTTTCCATTCCAGTCAGTCAGCCTTGCATTTTGAGGTGAACAGCACAGTGCCAGGAAGGCATCCTGCCTTGTTGTGCAGTCTGGACACATTCATCATGTTCTCCTACTCTCCCAACCTGTAAAGAGTCCTTCTTTGAATACTGTGCACTGCTCACCATGCAAGCAGCTCATTATCCCAGGCATTTCAAGACTAATTTATAGGACATTTGGCTAATTTGCATAAGCCATCCAGTACACAGAACATGTCTCCACAATAAAGTAATATGCCAAAATCAGGATTTATGTGAAAACATGAATATGGGGGGGGGACAGGAAGAGACACACACAACAACATTTTCAAGAAGCTGTTGTTAGCACCAATCTTTCAATGAATACCCCTGACAAAAAGTCACAGTAGCCTCTGCACCTACTGTATGTGAAGCTCCCATATAATTTTCTGCTTTGAATATTGCTCATCTTTTTATTAAGTAAGATGGGTTTTGATCCTTAAAACAGCCTTGTAATATGAATACTTGGTGCTGTTGGCTTTGTCTAAAAACGAAACAAAATCCCCCAAACTGAATCCAAATTGCAGGGCTGCACGTTCAGCTATCGCTGCGAGGAGCCTCGCGCATCCGCTGCTCTGATTATTACCTTGACACTAGAAACAGGAGGACCTGTAATCCATGAAACAGCTGACATCTGAAGCACTGATTCTTCCTGTGCTTTGAGTTAGTCGCTCCTTGATCTCTGTGCCTGGCATGCAAGCCTGGCTTTCACTGAAACCTGACCTCGTGGTCCCTTCTTCTGCAGCCCTGTTTGTCTTCTGCCATTCAGAAATGTGCAGCTTCTGTCCACAGGACTCTGAATTAGAGCTGCACAGGTCAAAGGAGCAAACAGCAGACTTGTCATTATTCGTTCCAATGCCTGCCCTTGATTTAGGTGTCCTTGTGTTGGTTTTTTATTTTTTAATAACAATTGCTAAATAAGAACGTTGCAAGGTATTTTTAAAGCAAACCTTTCCTCTACAAGGTGACACTGGCTTTCCATGATCTCTAATGCATGACTGCTTCACCTACAGTACAGATGTTTTTGCTCCCTTCCTTGCAAAGCCAGCCTGGGATTTGAAAGTCAAGTTGGTTTCTTTTTTCTCTCCCTCATATGTCTTCTGCCATTATGAGGCCTCTGAAGAGCACATTAAGTCCATATTTACCCCTGTGCAATCTAATTAACTTCCAGAATAAGTGTGCAGGTGTAACAGAGATCTCAGTTTGAAGGCAGCTTTGCACCACTTATTATAATTGAAGGAACTGTTTGGCCAGCAGAATTTCTATTAGTAGTAATGCTATTTGAAAAGGAAATAACTTAGTTTTGGACTGAATTTGTAGGAATACCATCTAGAATTGCATAAGTGAATGCATATATATCTGCTTACTTGCAAATAGAGGCTAACTGGAGCTGGAAATCACACGTATAATAAACATGTAATCCTGATGCCATTGCTACAAATTAATTTCCCACAGCAGAGCTATGGTTTCAAGCACCTATTTCAGTGCTCTATTGTTTTGGAGGTTTGAACAGTGTTGGTTATTAATTTTGGTACATCATGTGTAGTTCCAGTTAGGTGAAACCTGCTGGGTATTTAATATCTTGTTCAGCTTGAACTGGAAGCATATAGAAGGAAATAATATGTTGAGGAAGACTCTAGATAAAGATTTTTTTTTTCTTCTGTTCTTGAGTCTGTTACTCTGTTACATGTCTTATTCTAGGCTTTGAGATTAGTATTTTTTAATCAGACTGTACTACAGGTTACATAGAACTGACAGTATTATCTTGAACATAATGATTATGTTCAATAGGAACAATATATGCAGTTTTTTATTTCACTGTCTTCCAACTTGAATCAGTTTTTACTATTTGAAGATGTAAGAAGCACATTTTTCTCCTCTGGGGATTTACAGTTTTTCTTAGTGTTTTGATGACTTGTGAATAATTTTGATAAAAACCCCAGTGATGTACAGCACCTAGGTTGGATTTGGGTTTTCACTGATCCCTAATAGCTGAAGTTACTGAATACAACAAAAACATTTGTAATGCTGTCAGACAGGAACAATCTCTCTTCTGCAACTTGACTCAAATTTGTTATGTGTATAGCTCCGTGAAGTTCCCTAGATGTAAATACAGATTAATTATTTAAAAAGTAATAGGAATGAATGAGCTTCCAAACATGTAGTGTTTAATTATTTAAAACCTGTAATGGAATTTCAACCCTCCTGCATACCTCAGATCCCTTGCTGTGCTTGGACAAGTGCCTGAGGTTAACTGGCATGTCCCCACCTCTTAGTCACATCTCCTCCTATAGCACAGGGTGATAAATGTGTCTGGTACATGTGAAGAACAGCCAATATTCTCAGTCATGTCTAATAGTAAATACACTATAGTTAACTCCATCTTCCTTTCCCCGCTACTGTGCTGCATCCTGCAATAAGCCATTCCATGTAACATTCCGTATAACAGGATGCGTATGAGTGCACAATTGTACTGAGCCACAGAAAACCGAATCCTAAAGTCAGAGTGTGAGCAAAGCCCCGCTTGATTTCTGATCCTAAAGGCTGCAAAGAGCCCCACAGGGATGCTGCACTTTGGTTGTTTGATGGTGGTGGATCAAGGCACCTGCTCTGTGTGAGTGGCTGTACTGGATATTGTGCAAACGTGTGAGAGGACCTGATTCCCATTTCAAAACCGTCATGCTCCAAGTAGTTAGTCAGATCTTGGGAAATCTTCTCCCAGTTGTAAAAGAAGGATCAAAGATACATACTGGAAATAAAGAACATACAAGCCTCCCAGCTTTAGAGACTTGCTTGGTCTCCCTTCATTCCTTTGACAATGGATGGACAGAGAGTTCTGCTAGGACCAGTTCAGAGCCTTAGTTAGGTTCCTGCTGTGATCCACCCTCCTGAGATGCCTGCCTCTATTCACAGACCTGAGCTGGGCAGTCAAAGTTAATATCTAAAATTGTGCTATTTGGATTATTTCACTGCCTGCCCTTCCCCTTGTCCAAAGTTACTCAGCAGTTTTGTCTTTGCAGAGAATGACTAATGCCAACCTGGCAAGTCCTATCTCAGTGCCATAGCTATGTAACCCTCTTTCTCCTACTGCTCTAAGTCACTAGATGAGGAGCACTTGACCCAAGATGTGTGTTAAGATAAATGTAAAGGAAAAAATCTTTAAGGAAAAACAAACATTTCAGTTGCATTGAACAAATGCACAGTTAGGAGCCTTTGTATGTGATGGCTGCAGGTCTTCATTTGCCAGCTGAGGAATATTTCGAGTGATGAAATTGTTGTCAGAAGTAGTTTTGTGGGAAGACCTAGGGAAGGAAAAAGTCTGGAGAAAGCAAGACAGAATCAGTCCTCTTTGAGGAGGAATCTAAAGAGCAAAGCGTTCTTGAGAGCTTTGCAGGGTGATGGTTTAAATACATTGATTTCTTTTGTCCTGGTGTGCTGCTTCCACATAGCTGCTTTGTCGTGCATGTCATGCAAGGAGAAAATCATCTGCATGGTCTTGTAAGTCTGAAAGGCTTTGGCATGATGCATTTACATAATAGAATCTGTGTAGTCGCAGTGTGCATCGTGCAGCCAGGCAAGGAAGGAGTGCCATCTACAGTAACACAATGCATTGCTAAAGGGTCCTCTGTGATTGTGTTCTTTACTGAACACTGCATCTGATGCCTTCTGGTGTAACGTACCCTCCTTGGTGAGAAACTAATCCTTTGTGCCAAATTAAACTCTCAGTTACATGATTCGAATTGAAAAAACAACACTGGCTTCAGCGGAGTTATCCCAGATTGATCCTAGGATTACTAAGAATAGATTTGATTTATGTAAATAGCTTGGTGTCAGGTACGTTATAGTGCTAAACACTTTCTAAACAGAGGGATAAGTAAGACCTTTTCATCTGAATAGGAAGAGCAGTTTTTTCACTTCCATACCTTACTTAGAAAGAAAGAGGTATAAATCAGCAAGGAAGAAGACACTGCATTTCTTGAGAACCAGCAAATGTTTTGTGCCTGAGAAAAGCATCATAGTGGGCAAGCAGGGTGTGTGAAGGACTGGCCCTCCCTCCCTCAGGTGTTGCACATAAGTAAATCTGGTTTCTGCCCATCACCCTCACAGCTGTTGGCTCCTGTCAAAGGAAGCCTGGCTCCTCTGCAGGAATGTTCTTAGTAAAACAAGAGAGGCATTAGCAGAAGAAGACAAGGAAGTTTTCAGACACATTAGTTCACCATATGTTTGGCTCTAGGCTGCAGTTTCAGACCTTTGTAACTCCTCATTTATTATTTTCAAGGTTAAAATCCTGAAAAACCATGGTTTCAGATAGCTAGGGACCATAATATTCATGGTAAATCCTACCTGCCAGAAACAGAGTAATCTTTTTTCTCTTTCTCCTCTCCTCTCTCCTCTCCTCTCCTCTCTCCTCTCCTCTCCTCTCCCCTCTCTCCTCTCTCCTCTCCCCTCTCTCCTCTCTCCTCTCTCCTCTCTCCNCCTCTCCCTTCCTCTCCTCTCTCCTCTCCTCTTTTCCCTTGAAAGGAGGGAAGGATGTGCAGATTGTTACAATCTCGATCTCTTCTATTCCCTGGCCATTATTTCAGTCTTCCTGCTCCATATGAGAGTGACCAAGAGTGAGCCTAACAGTTGCTCAGAATAAGTCTCTCTCCGCTGGTGATTTTGTGCTAATAGGAGGGGGAAGGGGAGCTGGGTCTGTACCAATGGGCTTTAGGTTTCAGCCAGGATCAGTGCCTTGCAGCAAGAGAAAGTAGAGGACTCAGAATGTTTCCTCTGTGTGTGGCAGAGCAATTTCCCTTACTTGGCTTCGTCTTCTCCAGCCCCCTACTCCAGAGGAAATGGGAAAATGAATTCCACTCTTCGTGCCCAATCTGCAAGTGATGTGACATGTCTCAGTCCTGGGCTGAAACTGATGTGACACATGTTTCCCTGATCTAGGCAGATTTTGGATCTGGCCCAGGGCTGTTCTAATCAAATGTGGTTTCCAGAGAGAGGGCTGCTTTTTAAACTGAGCATACTCTGGGACACAGAGTGCTGTGTACCATTACCAGCAGTGAAACCAGCAGTTCTCAAAGTGTGAATCACACACATTCAAATCTCAAACAGCTTGGACTCCCTTCTGAGTTCTGTAGCCTAAAATGCAGCAGCACCTCTCTTGGGAATTTTTTGGGTTTTTTTCATCCATTTCTGCTAATGGTCAAGTCAGTCCTTCCCTAATCAAGTCAATCTCTCCCTAACATTATTTTTTCAAGTCAGTGGCTGATGCAGTCCCTCTAGGGTCTTTATATGCTTGGGAAAGGTGGGGAAACATGCAGGGGATCTGTGTCAGGTAGACTGTGAGACCCAGCCAGTTCTGCTGCAGCCCATGCTACAGCCATGTATATGTTAGAACACCTAGTATAGTGGGTCCTGGACTGTAAAAATTATTGTATGATAAAGATGAATGTGTAATAATAAAAACTGAAGATCCCTGAGCTATATAGATAGGGGGAAAACAAACACATACACACACACACACACACATATATATTTTTCAAAGCACCCAGAGACTTGAATTCTGTAAGCTTTTTGCTTGTACAGGCATAAATCAGAAGAAACAGCACACCAGTCTGAGAGAGTTACGCCACTGTAAAATAGCAGTAGGTGTGAGGGAGAAATTGGACTTAGAACCCTTCATTACAGGTAAATAAAGATTTCCCAAGGTTTCAGATTGCATTCCTGCTTTCTATTCTATGGACTAATGAAATTTCAAATCTGGACTATTCTCTAGACCCAGTAATATTACATTTAACTCTGAGTGATTTAATGACTGTTCAGTGGTGGTTTTGGTTTCAGGTGAAGTCGTATTGGCCTCCAGCAATGCCTTAGGCTAAAAGCATTATATGTTAGGAGAAAACATTAACCTGCCCCTCAAACCTCCTCATTATTACACTTATAGTTCTGTCAACCAATCTATGAGCAACTGGAGTTGTAATGGAGGGGGTTTTATTGTTATTTTTATATTCTCTTGAATATTAAGAAGAAAATATACTGGGAAAAAATACATATAAGATATTACTAGATATAAATTCTAGCCAGATGGGTAATTTTCCACCTCACAATGTCTGCCATATTATCAGAATAAAGTTTGGATCAGAAAACAAGAAGAGTGAACATGTTTATTCAGATACTGAATAAAAAAGTGAATTAATTAGAGAATGTAAATCTTCATCTGGCTTCTGAAGTCATCTGCAGACTTGATCGCATGAGATTCCTAAGGGTACAGATTTCTCATTTGGAAAGATTGTGGTCAATCACTGAGATACTGATTGAGCCTAGTAGGGTGGCCCTTTCATTTTTACCCTTAAGCTTTTCTTTGCTTAACAGCATCTGTATTTCTCAAAAGAATTTGATAGGAGAATTTGCAGTGTCAGTTGCTCCCTTTCTTTTCCCAGTTGCCTGGGCTGGATGCAGGGAATGCTGCAATGCCTAGTGCATACAGGCTCTCTTTTCTCGCTGCACTTGTTGGCAGCTGCTCTTCAGAAGAAACCTTCTGTGGCAGATGTTTAGTCCAGTTCTCAAAGGGAGGAGGATCTCCTCAGCCCATGTGTAGGAGTGAGGAGTTCATGGCATGACAGAGGAGCTGGCCCTGTTGTCTGCCCTATGAACAGTTCTCAGCCTGGGCGCTGGTGGGTGTCTGCAGCTTGGCCATCCCAAGGATGGGGAAGCTTCTCTGCTGCCTCCTGTAGCTGAGCATGTGGAAATGTAGATTATACAGGAAGCTCTCCAAGGACATGGAGGTAAATGCCCTCCTGAGGAAAGAAATGCAATTCCACTCTCTGAGGAAGTGGAAGGAGGGTATTTCCTAGTGCGAGCACTTCCCCTGCTGCCCCAAAGAGACAACAGGGCCTGGACACCCTGAGGAAGCTTTGATTTCTTTCTTATGACTTCCCGAATATTCAAAGCCAACGTTTCTTGTCCTGTTCTCAAGGTGTTTGCAATGCTTCCCACTGCTGATACTTTGCATAGCTTTAGTGACAGCATTTTGATGAAGTTCATTTGTGTCGTCTTTAGGAAGAAGTGAAGCTGTTGCTGGGGCACTAACAGCTTAAGGATCATAAAGCAAAACCTCCTGTTGTGGAAAGGCACAGGCTGTAGTTCCCAGCTTCACCTACTCGATGTAGTTCTTATTTCTGGCTGCTGAGTTGTTTCCCGGATCATTTCAGGACCAGGGGAATTTGGGAATGCACATCATGAGGAGTGTTGGCCTGGAAATCAAGTGTTGGACATCAAGGAGACCAATGCCCAGATAATCCAAACCAAACTGCTTGACTGACCAGCAGATGTTTGTGCCACTGCTCTGCCGTGCTGGCTTCTCATGCTGCCACCCATGAGCTAAGGGCCGTGAGGAGCGTGGTGGAGACACTTAGCTGACTCCATGGATCCCTCAAATAATGCTCACAAGGAGGATGGCTACAGACACAGGTTGAATGGTCTCCTGTCAGACTAGGTTAAGCCTGGAAGAGGAACTGTTTCTTGGCCTTTCTGTGTGATGAGGCTTGATGAGAGCCCAGGAGTTGAGTGCAGGACTTGATGGCTTGAGCTGTGGTTTGCTCTGCCCCACAGACCCTTGCATGCTCAAAGGCCAATGCACTTGGTGTGGGATGAGGTTTCCCAGGCATGGGAAACCCATGGCATGCCCTATTGGAAAGGGCATTCAGACTGAGGTGTTCTTTCGATGTTTCTGAAATGTGAGTCTTGGTGAGGCAGTCTCTCTGACCTACTGAGGGCATTTAATCCCCAGCTCTCTCTCCTGCTCTTACCCTCCATTTATCTTCTGTGTCACATTAATTTTATTTAGGACTTCTGTCACTGCTGCAGTGGTGGACTTAGCCAGTACTGAAACAGCCATGCAGACATGCCCTTTAATCCACTTGTGTACAGTACCCCTATAAAAACCTTACATTAAAGATTTTAGATTTAAATGCTGTTATTGTCCCATTCTGTGTTACTTTACCCAGGAACGTTTCTGGGGAGAAGAACTTTCCTCTTGGCAAGCCCCAGCTTACACTACATTCATTTTCCCTGAAGTTTCACCCACCATATTTTGGGCTTCACCAGTGGTTTTAGATCCAAAGTTCCTCCCATGGTTTCAAAGCCTCAGACTGAAGGTGAAAACACAGAGCTCAGCTGTTTATATACAAAGTCAGATATGTAGCCACTCTGATGTAACAAGACCCATCCAGAATTTCCACCGAGCATTAGCATAACTCACATTCATTCTTTTTGACTGGGAACATTATAAAAACCCCCCAACACAAAGGAACCCAAGGGCTTTGAAAAGCCCTATGTTTTAAATACCACAGATGACAACTGCAATGATTCAAAAAATGGAATCAATTTATCATTAGCCATTAATTACCTAATAACTCTATTTTCTCCTTATGCTTCATGTAGCTTAGACTTTTGCATAATTAGGATGAAAAATGGAGACAGAGTGAGTCTTGCATTTAAATGACATAAAGTCAGTATTCACTCAGAAAACTGGTGAAGATTTTTGAAAGGACAAGACGTTTAGGAGGGTGACATCAGGGAAAAGAAAAACAATCAGGCAGGCAAGCTTTGGTATCTTTTTAACAGAGAGAAACTTGTCACAGGACAGTTTTAAGTTGTAGGCAACTGCAGTGTTCTGTTTTGTCAACTGTTTTTACACAAAGCTCCAAACATTGTAAAAATCTGTTTTCCTTCACACCTAGCATCGCTATGAGCTATATTGTAACCACATTCACAGTGTGTTAGAGCCTGCCTCAGGGTTCCTTCGCAGCAGGTTTCAGCTGGAATGATTCTTTTTGTTTTTTATAATAATCACTCCATTCAAATGGAACAATCAGTATAAAAAAATTATCACAAGCCATCTTGGGTAGAAAAATCTTGCCACAGTAAACATGCCGAATGTTTTACAAGAAGACATCAAAAATGGTGATCGAGGCTGAGTAACTGCTTAGAGCCACACTTAGGATTATGCCTGTTACAGTATTGTTTGACATTTGGTAGTGAAAGAGCATCAATTCCCAGTCGTGACAGCTGAGGCACGGACTTAGTCATAGTTGTCTTCAAAGTAGATGCTGTGAACTGCCCTCCCCCTTCAGGTCCCCTGCTGGGGACCCCCAGACAAAGCCCCCAGACCCATAGGGCCAGCAGGCAGCGGCTGCAGTGCTGGACATGCAGAGCCTGCACACCCTGCTCAGGCACTGTCTGTGCCCTAGGCTACCTGGTCCGTCTCAGGAGGAAGCCTGAGCGTGGGCGTTTTGGAGGAGGATCAAGTAGGGAAATGTGGGACACGCTGGTGAGCGACAGCGCCTTGTGCGGCTTCTGGCAAGGCTGCACCCACTCTATCTCTTGGCGCTGGGTGCTGGCAGCTGAATACCTTTTGTGATAACTCAATTAGCTGTGAAAAAAAGCACAACAGCATTAGAATATTATGCTGATTATTGCTTACCTCTCAAAGGAGTTTGTCATTTTCCATCATCTCTGGGTGGAACACATTCCCCCCCTGTTCCTCAGTCTGACTCCATTCTTCTGAGCGCGGCTGTGTCCTTCTGCAGATCTTTACCTGCCCACCTTCCCAACTGGCATGGCAGTGTGCCTACCTTGCTCTTCTTCATATTTGTCTTTTTCTGAGTCAGGAAATGCTAAAAGGGAACTTTAATGCCTTGGAACAATCTTTGTGTCAAACAAATTGGTGTGTGTGCTAAGAACTGAGCAGCGCCCTCCGAGCCCAGTGGAGGCTTTGACTCCTGAGGGGCTGTTCTGCAGGGGGTTACCCTCATAAGGTGAGCAGAAGAGGAGGTGAAGATTGGTACAGACCCAAACTGATGTTTGCAGAAGGTCTCAGTCTGACCCAGAGCCCCGCTGGGGTCACAGCTTCTCTGTGCTCACAAGTGTTGGACACATTAACACTTGAGGTACAGCTCTTGCCCCAAAGTTTCTCTGCTCTTGATCAGGCAACAGACTGCAGAAACAGGACCATTTGCAGGATTTGCAGGACCACTGCAGGTGGGATCTATGAGGGAATTACCTTTTAGGTGACCTGCTCTGAAGAGACGTCTTTTTGATGGATAAATGGAGAAAAGAAGAGAGGGTGCAGATAGCCAAATTGCCCAATAAGCTTGGGGAGCTGTCAAGGACAGCAGAGAGAGGTTTCACACTCCTTTAGAGACAGTTAGGCACATAGTCCTGCAGGACACACAGATCTACGTTTCTTTCTTTTGATAGACTGAATTTTTCCATAGTGTCCTGCTGGGAGTGCTCTCAGCCTTGCAAGAAGGCGTGGGTGTCAAGGTGCCTTGGTGTCCGTGCTGCGGTGGCTGCTGGGTATTCTGCAAAGGGTGTGACTGAGCTGTGTGTTAGAACACTAGTTGTGACTCATTTGGCTCTATACTAGAAACCTCTGTATGTGTGTTTCTAGCCACTTCCTAATTTCTAGATTTTTGCTGTGTCCAATGTTTGGCAGACTTCAAAAAACTTGAGCCCTTGCTGAAAAACATATGCCTGGTATGTCGGGTTCTCACTCGGCTGCAAGGCAGGAGGGTGTGCAGGGGAAAGGCATTGCATCCTCACCTTGTGGCTTTTGGGATGGGGTGGGAGCCTCTGCCTCAATGCCTCCCACACCCTGCCTGGGTGGCAGTACTGGAAACTTCAGGGAACTTCCCAGACCCTTCCAGGACCAGTCTGGGCTAAAAGGAGAGGCAAGTAGGGCCAGAACAGGATATAGGAGATGTGCAGTGGCGTTTGTGAAGCCAGAACATATGCCCAAATGTATATAAAGAGACAGCACTTGGATACCACAGTGAGAAAAGGAAGTAGGAACTGCTCAGCAAAGTCGAATACATGGATTTTATGCCAAGAAGCAAGGCTTTGATAATCTTCAGCATCTGTTCAGCATCTTTGATAAAAGGCTGGTCCTCAGATGTGATTCAGCCCTCCATTGTGCCAGGCGTCCTCCAGTGGTGCTCTCCTGAGCAAGGAGAGGAGCTTTGTCAGTCACCCTCTGGTTCTCGAGAAGCTGAAAGTGGCATGTCTTTGTCCTAGGGACCACTTTCTATCCTATTTCTAAGCTTTACCGTGGAGCTGATAGTAGTCCAAAGCATTGTGTAAGAGGCACAGGCTCTCTTTCATCACAGCAGGGTTTTTTCCATTGCTACTTATTCCTGGTTTCTCTAGGGCTGATGTAAATACCTCTGCAAACAGGTTTTGCCAAGTGTATTTCTTAATGATGAAGTCATGTGTGATACTAGATTATTTTTCAGAGGTTAGTGGTGGACTACACCAGTGTGTGAACTTTGTGCCTGCATTTGACAGCCAATTGATTTAAGTATTAATTACCTGGTGCCTAAAGCCTGAGTTCAGCCCTCTTAGGCACAGCAGGATCCTGTGTTGTGCCTGCGAGGCAGCCTCATAGCCATGTCTGGACTCCACTTTGGATGTTTCTATCAAAATAAAGATATGGATGCCGACAGGAATGGCTTTATTCCCCTTCTTTGTATTAGAGGCATCTGAGCATTACAGGATCCCTCAGTCCTGGCTTCCTCAGTGTTCCTGTGTTGGGCACGAGTTGTGTTTCTGCTGATGTGGTGTCTTCTGAGTTGTCTCCTGGTGTAGATTGCTGTGTGTTTCACAGGAAGGAGGGTAAATGATACGAAGTCATTGAGCTTATAAGTAGCACACTGGCAACCCGCCACTAATTATAAATACATTAAATGTACTGAAGGAATGTTCATTCTGTTGTTTAGCCTCGAATATGCCCCAGTTAGGTAAATTTAATCTTCTTGAGGATTGTTGCATTACAGCTGAATGAGATAGGCCATTATCTTATTACTGATCTTTCTGTCATTCAGGATACATGTTCTGGCATTCATGCTGTGAAGTGTGCTTGCCCCAGAGTGGTCCTAGAAGTGTTTTCCAAGGGAAATAAAGGTGCATAGGGGATCTGTTAGCACCTTGCAAGTTTTGACCCTCTATCTTGGAAATGTTCATGCTCACTGTCAGTGACCCACTACTGATCCAACCTCCTGTTGGTAGAAATGTACAAAATGGTGCCTTTGCCTATGTTTGTTAGGAAATGCCTGTAACTCACTCTCACAGCATTTATTTTCTTCCTGGTATTTCTTCTGCAGTTCCTTCCAAGATCCCTGTCTGTGACTCTGCTGCTGTTGAGGTTGGGAACAAAGCTCTTGATGATTCCAGGGTGATCAGGGGCCAGTGCTAAGCAGCAGACCCAAAGCCGATGGATTGCATTAAAGAGGAGTCTCTTCATTGTTTTCCACTGGTGCTGGGTCAGGCCCTCCAAATGTGATCCTACAGCATTAATGCTTGTGACTAATCCCTCTGAAACCGAGGGAGCTGCTCCCATGTGTAAGCACTACCAAATCCAATGTGCAGTGTTAACAAGAAGTCTGCAGCAGTTTAGCTCTTCTCTTGGTTGTACAATAAAGAGAAGGGATGAGGGCAGGAAAAGGGAAGGAAAAAAAATACATGAGCAGAGAAATTCTGAGCTGGTTGTGAGGAACAGTGATGTTCTGTACAGAATGCAAGTACTTAAAAAAATAAGACATCAGCTGTGTGTTTTACAGATAAGAAAATGTTATTTTATTGAATGGAGAGATATATATGTTTCACCTATCACATCTGAACTAATTGGTGTAGGCTTTTAGAAGAAATCTGTAATTACTCTGAGCACGTCATTAGTTAGATGTAAAATGAATGATATTGCTCCATTTTATTACCTCTAGTGATATAGCCATTTGTATCATAAATTCATTGACCTCATCTTAAATGATCAATTCTGTAAGACAGACTTGATTCATTAATTCTTAAGTGACATTTTTTTTTCTCCTCCAGTAGTTTCCTCATTGTTATAGAGACTGTTTTTCTGCCTTTTTGTCTGGTATTGTGAGGCATCATGTTACCTGCATATTACCTGCATGAGTCCCACTTTTTTATACCTTTTATGTTAACTAAACAGCACAGACTGATTGCTTATGTAAATAAAAAAGAAAGAGAGAAAAAACAAAAGAAAATTATTAAATATATGAATGTAAAAGATGGACATTTTTCACTGATCTTGTAGCTTCAACACTCTGAGATATTGCATGAAATCAATGAGATAATTATTGAATATTTGGTATATGCAGGGTATTCAGAGGAACAGATTTGCTGCCTTTAATTTCTCTGGCTTTAATTAATTTTATCTAGTGATAAAATTTACAGAAGGGTCTATGATCAATATGTGAGTGAGACAGACATACTTCAGAGTTTCTTGTTACTCAGTGAATTATTGAAAACAGGAGAAATCAGTAGAGAATTTGTAAGCAGGATTTCTAAATATTTTATCAAGGAAGAGAAAATATTTGTTTAGCCAGGAGAGACACAGGAGCCCACTGTAGATAAACAAATCAATACAGCAATAATACAGTGAAGTGTTTCAGTGAATTTTTCAAATGCTAACTAATAAAATTAAATTCTTAGAAAAGATACCGCAATTTTTTTGTGGGGCTGTATTTCTCTTTCAGTCCCTTTAATTAAGGTCACAGACAGGGCTCTTCCTAGAAAGATAAGGAGACTGGGCTTACTCTCTCGTATTTCTCAGGTGCTTCTTTAGCAGCAGGCTTACAAGGTAGTTTACTTCCTCGTCCCAAAGGAAAGGCAAGTCTTCACTGCAGCTGCATCTGAAGTCCTGCTCCATCCCTTACTGCAGACACCTCTGAGGCCAGCCTCTTCCTTGTCTTTACACTGCAAAGAGATGGACATGGGCCAGGGTGGGCCGCATCCTGCCCCAGCCTGCCTCAGGAGCTGTCTGGGAGCTCCTCGTACCTCTTTGTACAGCTCCTGGGGTACATGTGGAGACCCTTTGCATCTTTGCCAGCCCTTGGGGCAAGAGCCTACACTGTGGTGGAGTACATCCTGATTCCATACGTGCAAAATAGATAGCCTTTTGTGGCTACATCAGTTAACTCTCATTCAAATGTGACTTTAAGGTAAATTCAGCAGCTCTGCTGAGTTAAATAGTATCTTATTACCTCGTGGTGTAGACTCACAAATTCCCCTTTTGTCTGCTTTGAAAACAGTGGCAAGCCAGAAAATTTCGGGAGGTTGATTATAGGATGTTTCCATCATGTGTGCTGACTTGCCAGGTGGGTGGCAAAACCCACACCCATGCCGAATACGCGGGACACTTCGGTGCCCATTGCTGTGTGTCTGCGCTATTTGCAGCACAAGCTCCAGAGCTGTCTGTGATGGCCACTGAGCTTTCCTGTGGGGAGCAGACAGAGAGCTGATACCTGGTCAAATCCAGGAGCTGTTGGAAGGGGGGTTGCCTCCTCTTTGCCCTGCTTGCTGCAGTCCCGCTTTCCCATCTGCCCCACGCTTGTGGGGGGATGCATGCACCATGGCAATGCAGGTATTTATCTCAACACTTCTGTGCATTTGACAGCCTTTTTTCCCACATCCTTTAGGGTGTGACACTGTCACTGTGTGTCCAGTGCAGGGCTGGACTTGTTTGCACCGAGAGATTTCCTTTCTTGCAATGGGGCACCATGCTTGAAATACACCCTTGCTGATGCTACACGCACCAAGCAGCAGCAGCACCCCCTCTGCTTTATCTCACGGGGCACAGTGTCTGTATGGCCAAGCTAAAAACCTGGATCCTGCGTTCCCAAACTTCAAGGGTGACTTATGAGTTGCTACTTCTCAATTGATTATTTAGCTTGATTTAAATGTTGGTATATAAGAGAGGGAGCATGTGCATGAGTGTGTGAATGGGGAGGGGAGCAGGAGGGAAACAAACAGCAACCTGACAGGATAGCCAAAAGGTGGAAGAGTTACATGGGCTAATAACCATAGCATATAGCGTGTGGATGTGTCTATATACATTAAAGATACACTACTGAAAACTCAAGAATGTCGCCACTGTTTATATTAAAGGAAAGCTGAGAGTTAAATGAGATGGGTAATCAGATGCCCAGCATATGTTGTTTTGAATTGTTTATATGGCCAATAGTTATTAAAATTAATTATCCTTTTAATGCAGTCGTTTCACAATCATAGCCTTCTTTGGGGCTTCTAGTGCATTTTTTTCCTTTGTATGAAAGATAGAGTCATTTCAAACAAGCTAATGTGGGCTATTTGGAAAAGGCAGAACAATACCAGGGTATATTCTTACATGGTCATAGGCTCAACATGCTGACAGAAAGCACCAAAAATCTCTGTCAGTGGAGTATTTTGAGAACTAATGTAAATGACAAAAATGGGGGGGTTTGTGTGTGTAAAATTCTGTCAAAAAAGTGAGGCACTGAAAAATCTGACATCTGTTTATCTGTTTATAGCTATGGCAAGATTACTCATATTAATTCTTGTTTTAAATGCCATATGAAGGAAAGGCATTTGTGCAAACAAGAGTCATATTTGAATTGTAGATCATGTCTTCACCATCTGTGAGAGCTGTTGGTGTTGCAAAATTAATGTGTTAATGAAATCACAATAATTTCTCTGAAGTAATGGATTCTGAAGCCTAGAATGACTATTTTTTGAACTTTGGTGTCTAGTGGTTTACAACTGGGAAAACCTTTCACAGCTTAATTAGTTCTGCAGACTTATTTAAAAAAAAATTGGCTATGCCTTCACCAATAGCAACACAAAAAAGGATTAAATGGAAAGCAGAGAAACAAAACAAAATTGAGCCTGCAATGCAAACTTTTTGCCGTAGTATTTGAGAAATTGCTAAACAGGTCCTTGCTTGCCAAGAAGTTTTACTCAAAGTGACTTGTACACAGGAGTGGGCAAACAGCTCAGAAAATAATTCCAGCTTGCTGCAACATCACAAATTGGGACTATTTGAACCTTACACAAATATCCTGACTTTTTCCAAGTTTCTCCTTGGAATGAGGGGCAAAGGATCAATGATGCTTTTTGTTTTGTGATGCCATTTTGAAATATCACACTCTTTCCAACCTATTATTTGATAGCCTTAGTAGAATACTAAATGTTACCGTGTACTGCAGTTTAGCAGAAATGGTTTGCATTCACTTCCAGCAATTTTCTGAGTCCTTTTCCCGTTCTCACACTCCTTGTGTAGTATGGCATCTCAGATGGCACAGGCGTGCTTAGATTACCACCAAAGAGTAATCACAGCCATACTCATATGGACTTTGCATACTTACATATGCGTGTTATAACAGTTTATGCCAGCTGAGGATTCTTCTCTGTGCTATGGATTTAAGATATATAATGCATTGTATAAGGTAGAACTGAGGTCATGGGAGCCAGAAAAGGGAGTGGCATTCAATTCATTAATATGTTGGAGAAGAAAAAGGTGCAGTTTTCACAAATGTAACTTATTTTTTTTCCTGTTAGAAAAATAATGTATTTAGCAACTGAAAAATTACTTTAAAAATAACACTATGAAGAGAAGATTGTTTTTCTTACCTGATTTGATTTTATTACTGTGTTGTAGGTATGTGACTGGTGTAAGCACATAAGACACACAAAAGAGTATCTGGATTTTGGGGACGGGGAAAGAAGGCTTCAGTTCTGCAGTGCAAAATGTCTCAATCAGTACAAAATGGACATTTTCTACAAAGAGACACAGGCCAATCTTCCAGCTGGACTGTGCAGTACATTACATCCTCCAGTTGAAAATAAAGCAGAAGGCACTGGGGTGCAGCTGCTGACTCCAGATTCTTGGAATATACCGCTAGCAGATGCTCGGAGAAAAGCCCCATCCCCAGCGTCTGCAGCTGGCCAAATTCAAGGCCCTGGACCATCAGCATCTACCACTGCCTCTCCATCTGACACTGCCAACTGCTCTGTCACTAAAATCCCCACGCCAGTTCCCAAACCTATTCCCATCAGTGAGAATCCAAATATTCCACCAGTTTCTGTCCAGCCACCTGCTAGCATTGTGCCTCCAATTGGTGTCCCACCTCGCAGTCCTCCCATGGTGATGACAAACCGTGGGCCAGTTCCTCTGCCCATATTCATGGAACAGCAGATTATGCAGCAAATTCGTCCACCATTTATTCGTGGGCCACCTCACCATGCCTCAAATCCTAACAGCCCTCTGTCAAATCCAATGATTCCTGGAATCGGTCCTCCACCAGGTGGTCCCAGAAATATGGGTCCCACCTCTAGCCCCATGCACAGGCCAATGCTTTCCCCCCATATCCATCCCCCCACGACACCCACCATGCCTGGGAATCCTCCCGGCTTGTTGCCGCCTCCCCCTCCTGGAGCTCCTTTGCCCAGTCTTCCCTTCCCCCCGGTCAGCATGATGCCAAATGGTCCTATGCCTATGCCACAGATGATGAACTTTGGATTGCCATCCCTTGCCCCACTGGTGCCACCCCCAACTCTACTAGTGCCATATCCTGTCATTGTTCCTTTGCCTGTTCCCATCCCTATCCCCATCCCCATCCCTCACATCAATGACTCCAAACCCCCCAACGGCTTCTCCAGCAATGGTGAAAGCTTCATTCCGAGTACCTCCAGCGAGACGCCTGGGGCAAAGCCAACCAATAGCTCTTCATCCCCTCGAGAGTCAAAGCAAGGATCATCCAAATCCTCTGACTCATCACCGAGCTGCTCAGGCCAGTCCCTTAATCAAGCTCAAGTGCTTCAGGAGCACAGTAAAAATGAAGTTGTTGATTTGACTGTCAGACCCAGTAGTCCAGTGAACAGTAAATTTGGTTTCCCCGGTGTGCTACAGGGTCCACAGGACGGTGTGATAGACCTAACAGTAGGCCACCGGTCTAGGCTGCACAATGTCATCCACAGGGCTCTACACGCCCAAGTGAAAGTTGAACGCGAACCTAACAGTGTTGTAAATTTGGCTTTCGGTAGCTCAGACAAAAGGAACTGCAGTGACTGCAGGGACAACTGCAGCCCAGTTGACTCAAAAACATTACCGTGCAGTGACGGAGCTCACTGCTGTCCCGTCTCCTTGGCCTCTGGCACGCCGGGACTGGAAGCTGGTGCAGCGGTGTGCAACGTCATTGTGAATGGCACAAAGAGCACAGAGGGTTCCAAGAACCCGGAGCCGCCCCAGGAGCCAAAAAA
The DNA here is from genome assembly GCA_013390045.1 of Picathartes gymnocephalus. Classification (NCBI taxonomy): domain Eukaryota; kingdom Metazoa; phylum Chordata; class Aves; order Passeriformes; family Picathartidae; genus Picathartes; species Picathartes gymnocephalus. Next base: position 129,852 of record WEKY01010186.1, read on the forward strand.
GCCCCAGCCCCTGGAGGAGCTGGCGGTGAGCGAGCTGGAGTCCGTTAAGGAGAACAACTGTGCGTCAAACTGCCACCTCGAGGGAGATGCTGGCAAAAAGACTGGGGAAGAGCCCCTGGCCGCGGGAGACAAACAGGACCCGAACCTTAACAATCCAGCAGATGAGGACCATGCATATGCTTTGAGGATGCTGCCCAAGACAGGTTGCGTGATCCAGCCTGTGCCAAAACCAGCAGAAAAGACTGCTATTGCGCCGTGCATTATCTCAACGCCAATACTCAGCACAGGGCCAGAGGATCTGGAGCCACCATTGAAAAGGAGGTGTCTCCGAATTCGAAATCAGAATAAGTAAAGGTTTGTGTAATCACTACTGCCTTCTGTGTGAATAGAATTCAGTATTTTCAGGTATGAGGTCAAACTCATGTGGATGTGGCCTATATGAAACAAAAAGATACAAATTCCAATTTATGAGCACTTTCAGAAAACTATTGGTATTTGTGTTTTAGTATTGTTTTTTGTGTTGTATTGCATCCGTACTTGTCAGTACGCCATTCATCAGCAGCCTCATTACACTTTTGCTCACAGAACATATCGTGATGGTTCTGACTGTGAAGTTATTGTGCTGTGTATGTCAAAGTCAGTGGTTTTCTGCCTAGAAAATGGTTTAGGTCTGGGCCATTAATCTGCTTACTTATTCCAGCTGAGTTACACAGTGACTCAAGCCTTCACGATGACTGAAATTTCCCTGCAGCATAGCATAGAGCCGGATGACCCAGCAGCTTCCTGCTAGCTCAGATCCAATGGATTTAGCGAATGGTCACCTCCAACCATCTTACTTTTGTCTGCCTCCAGACTGCACCCTGGATTTCCACTGAGCTGTTCTCTGGAGACTGAACTCCTCTCCACGAACTTTCCATTCTCATGTATTGCTGCTTAGGGACTGCCTGCTATTTAGGACCTGCCCACTATAGCTTATTGCAGCAAAACCTCTGCCATGGGGCTTTACTGCCTTACCTGAGGTATCTGCCTTTGATGCAAGTCTCCCATCTTAGAAAAGCAGCTGGGATTTCCCCCAGCCCTGCACTTGGTATATGTCTGTGGTTCCTGGTAGGGCTGCAAAGCAAGGCAGAGATATGGGTAACTCCACCAACCCCCATGGCTTGTCCAAGGACAATGCTCCAGATGCAGAAGCCTCTCATCCTTCATTCCCAACTTCCAGCCTACTGAATCCCTCTGATAAAATAACATCTTTGTAAAAACTCTTAGTTTAATATACGTCTGATGATTCAAACCTCTGAGTGAGAAACTGTTAAGGAATCTTCCCTGTCTGACAATCCAGGAGCGGCTCTGGGAGTCACCCTTGTACCGCCTGAGCTGAGACAGAAGCCCCTCCACAGCTACACACCCCACACTCACACAGTCAGACCAGGTTTCCTCACTGGCTCGACCCCAGGTTTTCCATAGCTAAGTTTTCAGATATTCCAATCCTTAAAATAATTTCATCATGGTGCAATAACTAAATAACAAAACAACAGCTCTAGCTGATGCCTTTGACTAGGGACCCAGAACAAGGGAACCCCTGGGCTTTTATACCTTTTATACCCTCAAAGTTAAAGTTAAAGTCTGGGGGTTGTTGGGGGTGAGCATCCAGTACTCGGCTGGGCCACAGGTCCCTATGTCCTTTGTTATGGAAAGGATCAGTGCCCATTCCCATCCTCTTGCCTGGTGCTCAGGCTTGGGCTCCTGCCCCTCCCCAGAGCTCAACCTGCAGCTGGCCCTGCAGCTGCACACTGAGCTACCTGCACTGAATGTATTCCTTAACAAAGCTAATGTAATGGAATTTATTTAGATTCACAAGCACGGAGAGCTTCTTTCAGGAAAAGGGGAAATGGTGGGTGTTACAACAAATCTGTTCAGCAGTAAAATACTGATGGTTTGCTGGATGTGGCTTGGTGACATGCCAGATTTCATTGCAATCCGTGGAATATTCTGTAGCCTCCAGTAAATCCCTGTCCCTGGTAGCGCAAATAGTGACTGCAGTGGTGTTTGGCACCTACAGACACAGAGAGCAGCAGCAGGCTGTGTAATCTGGGCCATTGCAGTATCTCCCTGCTCCATCAGTGTGGGCTAATTGCACCATCAAAGATATATAGTATAGTCAGGACTCCCTTCTCATTTGTTAACACTGCATTCCCTGTGCTGGTTGCATGGCTGGAAACATTACTTCCCCTTGATCACCAGCAGTATTTATTTACTTTCTTCAGTGGAATACAACCATTATTCTTTGCTCTCAGCACGTGCTGACAGATTTAAAAGATACACTGATAAGAATAGAGGACAACTATCACATTCTTGGATTAGTAATCAGCATACAATAACTCAGAAGTCAAATGAATATTTAAAATCATTACACACTCCTAGGTCCTATTAGTGGGGATCCCCTACCCTGAGGTATGGAATGTATGTCCCTCAACAGTGATATCTTTATTGCAAGGCCCAGTGTTACCTTTGGAGCTTGAAAGATTCCCTTCATAAATGTATGCATTCCTCTACCTAGGGGTAGTGATTTGATCTAGTGAGAAGGCTGCAATTTGGCTGTATCCTTCTTATTAAATTTTAGGAGAGCCACGGTTAGCCCTTCCTTTCCCACCTCATTGAAGCTCCTCATAGCTGCTTATTTCAAGACAGTGCTAGAAGGCTTACACATTTATGTGCTTACTCTGTAGCCAAAGACAGGCTGGTTCTTAGCCTCTATTTCTGCTTGTGTGGACCATTCAGGCTGCAGCAATGCTGCCTCTTCAAGGTCCCAGTCCCAAGAGGAGTTTAGTATCATTCAAAGCCAGAACTTAAACCCTCAGAGAGAGTTCTGGCTTCACTGAGTTGTGTATTTTTGCCTGTTGACATGATTATTCCTGACATCACTTCGTGGATAGTGTTTGAGAGAGAAAGTGGGCAAACTGAACAAGCTGCATTGGAAAGACAGAAGGATATTTTATCATGCAGTTACTATTCTCAGCCCTTTGTATTCTCTAAATGTCAATAAGTGCCACTGTGATTATCCTCAGGAATAACCATTTTCCCTTTCATCCTGAGTTTTACATATTTCTTTGCCTCAGTGTAAGGGTTGTCTTACAGGAAAGTTTTCAGGCAAGATTAATCTGACCCAATACAGACATCTGGAACAAAGACGCAGCTGAACTAATTGTCTAAACTCTCTTTAAAATCAACCTAGAGAAGCAGGCACTTCAAAGAGACAGCTGAGCTCATCCCAGAGTCAACAACTAAGACAGCTCAGATGAGTTGTGCCCTAGGAGCGCCTATTTCTGCCTGCAATGAAGGAAACCTAGGGTGACTGGCACAGACATAGATGTCCACATAGACACTGGAAGTTAAGAAGCCCAGCCTAGGTGTCTGCCATACCTCTGGGACTTGTGCAGTAGCATAGCATGGTGATGGTTATTAGTCAGTCTGTGTTCATGCCCTCGTTCCTTCAGAAAAAGAAAAGAAGCCGCCTCTGTGCAGAAAAGATGGGAGACCAGGCTCCTTATGTGCTCCAAGGGAAAGAGGATACTCCAAATACTCTGCAGAAGTAAACAGCATGGTAACCATCTCATTCCACTGGGTACCTCAGTGAAATGCGGGTGGCTTTTGAGTGTCTCGAGGCACGCACAAGTGATTTGTGCAGCTCTGATGATTGATTTGAGGTGATGACTCTGTGGTTTAATGCAGAGCCCTTCTCTCGCTATTTCTGCCTTGCTGGTCATAGCCAGTCTGGGGGACCAAAAGGGGTCTGCCTTAGGTTTCTGCCTTCCCTCCCTGTGAGGACTGAGCAGGGCTCAGAGCCTGTCTGTGTCTGTGCAGAGGGGGCAGCAGGGGGAGGAGAACATCAGTGCAGCCTCTTGCACCGCAGCCCTGACCTTTGCCATGCCCAGGGGTTGGCTCCTCCTGCCCAGGCTTCGGGAAGCAGGAAGATAAAACCCTTCTCCTTTGGCAATCCAGCTGTGTGGAGGATACCTTAAGAGAGAGTCCCAGCCTCAAAGAAATTCCGATAAATTACAAAGAGGGTAGAAGCTGCACTAACAAATGTGTTGATTTGGGCCCTTGAAGGTTTGTATTGGTTGCACTGGCCACACTAACCTGGGAGAAGGAAAGTCCAGCCAATTTCTTTTTCTCTCTTGCTTCTCACCTATCCTAATTGGAAAAATCTGAACATATTGCCCTAATGTGCAATTTTTCCTGGATTTTACTTCCAATCAAATTGTGTGACAAGAAGGAAATTAGCCAAGTATTTTTACGCTGAAGTTCTGGACAGACAGATTGAATTCATGTAAGAGTAACATGGACTCTCTAAAAAGGAACCAGTGCAAGTGTGACCTTTTGGGGCAAGTTGCCAATCTGGATTATTTAATGTACCAATTACTTGATTATTGAAAGTGCTAATCAGCAACATAATCCTTGATGTTAAAGTTTAGTTCCTCCATCAGGATGTGGACTGTCAAGCTCTTCTAGCTTGATACAATTTGAAGAACTATCAAAAGATGTCTCAGTGCCAAAGTCCTGCTATGATAAAGGAATGAAGCTAGGAAGAATATTCTGTTGAGTGTTATATTTTCAAGTTTGAGCAATGTGAGTTTCTAAAATTAGCAGTGTTAGTGTTGCCTGCCTACACGCATTATGCCCTGGCGGGATCAGTTTTGACCCACCAGCTTTGATGTCAAGGTTTCCTAAAGCAAAGAAATGAAAACACTGAGGTCTGCTTGGATTTAACATGATAGTTATGTTAAACTAAATGAGAAAATGAAGTGGCACATGCTAAACTCACAACTAGCTTCTGTGTGTGTCTATGTGTGTGTGTGTTGAGTAATCCTGTGTTGGGGACAGAGGGGTAAGGAAAGGAAGGAGCTTTTCTGCTTCTGTCAGCAGAAGTTCTTCCAGAAGTAAAGGAAGTAGGTGTATGGCCACTTACAGAGCCAACCTGTATGTCCCAGGGTCAGCACCTGCTGAGTGAAAGGCCCAAACCTTCAGCTGTCTAGTCCATGCATTGTACTTGTAAAAATATACAACATGCAGAGCACTCAGTTCAGAGCAGAAGTAATATATGTCCCACTTGGAGCTCCTCTGCCCATAATGGTCCAGCACAAGATTTCCTGCTGTGGTCTGTATTCCTGAGGCAAGGGGCATAGCTATTAACCTCTTTTTTTTTTTTTTTGCCTAAGAGATTTTATCTCTCCTCTGTCACTGTGGTGTCTATCTACCAACATCTCACTTCTGCTCAGCTTGCTATGATCAGGACAAAATTTGACCTTAAAGATGTACTTGAAAACAGATTTTCTATATTTGAACACATTTCTATGCTAGTCATCTTTGTTGACATGGTACTACAGGCCAGAGCCTTAGCTAATTTTAACTGGATATAGTTCCACTGATGCCAAACTAATTTAAATCAGCAGAGTAATTGGACTCATACACTTAACACCTACTCTTCTGCTTCAGAAGTTTTCCTTCACCTGGCTTCTTATGAGCCTACAGAAATTTTCCATTTATCCAGAGGGGGAGAGGAGAGACTTTTAACACCACAAAGCCTTAAACACATTTGCTTGGAACTGAAGCTTTACCCTTGAGAGCTGCCTGACTCTAGCAGTGCGATCTTATGTTTCAAAATTGTCTGTATACCTTCTCAGGTGTATTAAATCAGAAAAAGGATTTCCCATGGAAAAGAAAAAAATAAAAGGAAAGAAAAAGAAGTTCTCAAAATAGTGAAGTATAAAATGACATACTTCCAGGGTAGCTTTCAGCTCCCACATCTTGCTGCTGGGGTGTGGGAGTGCTAACTTCCGTCTCAGTGGCAGTAAATGGCAGGCTCGTGGTACGCCGCCATAGATCACTGCACACTCTTTGAATCAAAGGAGCAAGTGCTGATTTCTGATGGGCTCCTCCTGCTCTTCTGTAGAACCTCCTAGGGCATCTGTTTCAAATATGAAATCTGATTCTTGAACTCATTTTAGAAAATAACTACACCTGGTCTGATTTGTAAAGGTAATAAGCATCTAGGGCTGTTGGCAAACAAAACACACGGCCAGAACTTCAGACAGCAAAAAAAGGCATAGTTCAATTGTCAGACCCACAGAAATCTGAAGAACCTGTGTCACCTACAGACTGTAGTCTACCTGACAGCTCCCAGGACCTCAGACCACCAATTTCAGAGATAATTTTGTTTGCCATTATTAGTTTTAATTGTCTTTTGAAATTAAAATTATTTGAACTGAAATAAGCACCATGCCGTTCCCTAAGTTGGTACAATCCACATTCATATTGAAACAATACGTTACTTATAATTCTTTACCAGGCTGTAAAGACTGATCAGGCACTTTCGTACATATAAAGGTCTAAAATGCTCCTCTTGTTTAAGTTGGTTCAAAGCAGATTTGGCTGCACTGAAAAGTGTTAAGTGTGAAACTGCCGTATGGGGAGACTCGAGCTCTGCATCAGCCTGTCCCTGTGCTGTTGAGCTACTGAAGTCAGTGGTGCAGGGAAATTTTACGGGGGTGGGGAGGAAAGCACAACTCATAATTAAATACAGAGTCCCTAACAACAAAGACCATAGTAAAACAGACTCTTGTAAAAACACTTGTAAAAACATCATCTAGACATTGATTGCCTTGACATGCAGGGGCCAAGATGCTGGATGGTATGTGTCTGATTGCCACTGAAATCTGATGAGGAGCTAAGCACCTCACAGCCCTTGTGAAGCTTGACCCTGAAACACCATGGCCAACTTCAGTGCACAGCAGTGAGCTCTGAACAACTGTGAGGAGCTTATAAACTATTTAACAGTATTACAAGCAATACCTGAAAGTGGAGAGAAAGGAGCAAAACACTTTTTAGGACTGTGGTTGTGAAAAAGGTGGACATACTCAAGCAGTGAGCCATAGATTTTAAGATAAAATTAAATTATTGTTAAAAAAACACAGTGGAAGATTGAAGCAAAGTAGGAAAACAGCTCTTTGAGCAAGGAGTATGGAGGTAATCAGACAGTGTCAAGCAAGACTTTCTGAAGCAATTTTTGTTTCCAGATTACCTGCTGAATCTCTCCTGTCTATTTTTAGGTCCCATAAAGGTAAGCATGTTTCTGGGTGCCTCCACCAGTCAAAGTCTCATGGCAGAGACTTACTAATCATGACCTTATTTACATTATTTTAATAATGATCTGCACTGCACTCGCAGGACTGCAAGTTGTGTTTGGAAACTTGTGTGATCATCTCGTGAGAGCCGTGAATCGAAGCAGGCTCTAACATTCTTCAGAACCCTCAACTATTTAATGTTTGCTTCTACCATGAAAATTACAGCTGATTAAATATCTGGGCTTGATCCTGCTCAGTACTGTGTGCACTCAGTGCTCGGTGCCTCTAATGCAAGTTGAAGGCTCTCGGCACGTTACAGATCGAGGTCCTGCCTCCGACTCCTTTGCATGACTTTACTTCCCCAGACACAACTTTGGTATTTGAAAAGAATGGTATTCCTGTACAACATGTGTCTCAATTTGTAATGATATCCGCCCTGCAGCTGGCTTGCTTTTCCAAGTGTTTCTGAAACATTGCTGCCTTAAATTCAAGCCAACCTTCAATAACAAATTTTCTAAAAGCAAAGAGGCTGAACTGCGTTTGCTGAGAGGACACCCGTACTCCCTGCTGTGCTCCATCTTCCAGTCCCAGTTTTGGACTTTCATGCTGTGTAATGTAATCATCTTCTATGAAGGCAGATATTTAAAAAAAAAAAATAGAATTAAGAAATATGGGGTTTCGGGATTGAGTAGTGTTGAGTGAAATAACTATGGAGTTCTGACCTCTCTGGAAAGATCTGCATCCCATCATCAGGCGATTGATATTGAAACCTATGGTTAGAGCAATTTTCAGCCATTTATTTGGAGCCCACGTGGTTAAATGTAAAACTTTGTGTTGCCTGCTTATGCTCCAAATATTTATAAGGTTTCATGAACCACTTGTGCTCCGACTTCTAAGTTCCTTATCCAAAAAGAGGAGAAAAAAAAGCCCTTTTCCACAGGAATTCTCCAATTGAGAGAATCTTGAACTCGACTAGAAAAGATACATGAGGAAGTCACTGAAAATTTGAATTCTGACCCTAAATTTCAAAGATCAGAATTCTGACCCTAAATTTCAAAGACCAGCCAATTCAGTTTTATTTGAAGCACTTTACCAATAATTGCTGAAATTGTTATCTTGGTGGTAAAAATATTATTCCTGTCTCCTTGAGGTGAGAAATACAGAAAATCTAAATATATGTTTGGGCCCACTGCCGGTTTTTCAGTGCCCAGCAGTGCTGAGGATAAAGGAGATGCCCTAAGGTGCTTGGCACTGCACTGGGGACTATGCCAGGTCTCACCCACTTGCTCCTTATGTGTTCTGGGTGGGTTTTTCCACTTCCTTCTCCTACAATAAATTCCACGTGACATTTCTGCCACCTGAGCCTGCCCCCTTGCTTTTGGATGAGTCTCCATCTGCTCTTGCTTAGACTTGAAAAGAATCAGGACAAGGGCTGTGAAAACCAGGGAGAAACCCTGTGGGGACAGTGCCAGGCATGTAGTCCTGGATGGTTATGGACAGTGGAGTTGTTCATGGGAAAATGGGAAAATACTGATTGCTTCCTGATACAGGATGCTGAAACTTTTCACTAAGAAGGTTCATTGCTGCTTCAGCAAGTTTTGTTATTGTAATTGTTATAATTTTGTGGCCCACAATAACCTTTCAGGTTAAAAAGCCAGGCCCAGCTGTAGCCCAGGTGAGGAGAAGGACTCTCCCAGGGAGGTACAAGCTGTGGCTCAGCAAGACACCCCTCCTCACCATCCTCCGTACCACTACCAGGAGTTAAACTGCCTTTCTCTGGCTATTTAACTGCTTTTACTGGAGAAATCAGACTGAATAAGAAAATTGAGAAGCACCTTGGAATAGCCAAAAGCATAATGGTTTATGCCCACAGGTGACCGCTGAAATGCATGTTGAAGTTACTATTCTGATTCAGACAAAATCGGAGGTTTAAAGAAGAGTTATCACATCACAGTGGTTGCCTGTTTTCAGGAAAGGAGAGTAGAAACTGTCTGGATCTGGCTTACCTTCTGTTTTAGTTTTTCAGTTTTGGGGTTTTTTTGTTTGGTTCAGATTTTGGGGTTGTTTTGGGGTTTTTTGTTGTTTTTTGTTTGTTTGTTTGTGGTTTTGTTGCTGGTTTTGGGTTTTTTATTTGTTTTGGTGCTTTTGTTTTGGTTTGGTTTTTGGGGTTTTTTTGGACAGGGGTTGTTGTTGGGATTGGGTTTTTTTTTGCTGGGGCATTGTTTGTGTTTTTGTTATTTTTTTAAAAATACCTTGCAAAATTTCAACTTTTTCCCAGCTTAGAATGGGAGAATTTGTTGAAAATTTGGCTGTTTTTTTAAAAAAGGAAAATCATATCTTCTGCCACATCTGCACACCAGTGGGGCAAAGCACACTACTTACAAGGCTGGTAAACACCCTGGTGCTGCACTAACTGGGGGACACTGGGACACTGCGTTGTTGTTGTGGAGATATACCCAGTTACCCCAGTGTAAATCAGGACTGGCCCTGGCAGGCTCTGTGGTCTGCCATAGGGGACACTTCCAATGTAGAGATTAGAAGTCCAGAACCATGATGGCATTTTCGTCTTTGCATGATCCATGAACATACTTCAGAATGCCCCAAAATATAAACCAGAGACCCCCTGTCAGTAATAGCCTGGAGAAAATGGTGCAACAATTCACAGTGTTGGGGGTGTCCTTACCACTTCTTCTGCCTAGGCATAAAAGGCAAATCCCAGGGCTCTTCCCCAGTGCATTCCCTAAAGTCACAGTGGCTGCTCAGAGTGCAGCTCATGTTTCAGTAGAAGGGAGAGCCTGAGTTCCACAGGTGACCCAAAGCTGAGGAGGATCTTTAGCTTACAAGGTGAGAGCAGAAGGAAATCACTATCTTTGAAATCCAGAGTTGGTGCTTAAGGACTCTGCTTGTTTTCCCATTCGTGCTAAAGGTCCTCCCTGTCTTTTGCAATGTGCCATCCCTTCCATTAACTCATGGAAAGATAAATCATAGAGTATTCAAAGGGGAAGGTTTTAATGAAGAAGCTTGAACTGCTTTAAGAAAAAAAATAAAAAAATTACAGAACTATTACAAGTAACAGATGATTCCCGAGTGTTTCCAGGACTGAACTTGCTCCCATGCTGACTTTAGCTGCACTCTTGTGGTTTATCTTCAGAGCAGTTTCCCTGAGAAAATAATTGCAGTGTCTTTACTCTAGGGCCATGCATGTCCCAGATGAACTAGGCCTCTTTTAGCACATCAGCATTCATTGTCTGTGTGAATTAAGTGCTGTGCTAAATTATGGAAACTCTGCCATGCCAGTTCACATCAGCGGTTGTTTTAGACTTCCCCACCCAGTCTCTAATTTTTCCTGAACAATAAGATGTGAATCTGGAGTCAGAAATGTTCAATAGGGCATAGAGTGACAGGGAAGCAACCGTGGAAAAAACTGTATGTGTGTCTGGATGTGTGTATGAGTCCAAAGCCATGCCGATGACATGGCCCCTCTGAGGCAGCAGGACATGACTGGGGAGGACGCTGTGTAAAAGCAGCTATTTCTGGTGGCCATCACTGCCAGCAGGAGCATGCTGCCATGCTTGGCTCCTGGGACAGTGCTGGGAGCCGACACACAGGGATCAGTGCTTGGGTGTGGGGGAGCAGAAGAAGGACATGTCCCTGCAGCTGAGCCACCCAGCTTCTCAGCCTGGAGGGGCAAGGAAGTGAGGAACACTTCCAGCATTTGGCTCTACCAGGCAGGACCAAGCTTCCCACCACAGGAAAAAGGGCTGTAGCTCTGCAACAGCACCTGGAAAGAGCTGGGTAACTGCAGAGAGGGAGCAGAGAGTGGGGAGGCTTTGCCTGAGCTGCCAAACTGACCTGCCATGCTCTAATTCTGTGCTGCTCTGAGCAAGGATTTAAATCCTCACGTGTTGGGCATCAGTCAAAGAGGAAGCTCCGGGTAGGTGGGTGCTGCTGTGTCACAGCTGCTGATTGCTCAGGTTTTGACTAACAGCCACACAGGGCACCAGTGCAGCTCTCACCTGTTGCATGGAAGTGCTGCATCAAGTGTCCGAGCCCACATAGATGAACCTCCAAGCCACCTGCTTGAGCTAGGTCATACACCCATTTGTTATTCTCCTTCCCCCCCACGTTACCTGTAGGGCAGAAATGAGCCTTCTACTTGTTTTCTTTCATCTTTTCCATGCTGCCTCCTGGGTTTGAACTACAGCCTGCCTCTAACTTCTAGGTGGTCCTCCAACCCAGGACCAGCCCAGCCCTACTTGACTTTGGAAAGCAAGCAAAACCCAGTGTGCTTACGTCAGCACAACTCATATAAGCGCAACTCCATGGCTTTATCCTGATGAAAATTCTTTTGTGGTTGATGCAATTTTTCTATCTGATCAGCAATATTTGATGTGCATTGAAGGCAGGTTCAGCTGGGGTGAAGAGCATATGTCACTTAAAAAGTAATTTGGGTTTTTTTGGGGGGAGATATAAATAGCTGACTTTATTGTGCTGGTCATGCATGCTAGTGCTGGCATGAGGTGCATAGCATTGAACTCTGAAGCAGTGATGACTAGTGTGTTCTCATTTCTTTATAGAACTTTGCATGCTATGCCTGATACGGATTTTTATTTTGTAACTTGATTGCTACAGAGATACATTCATCAAATGCAATTACTGCCGTATGAGCCAATCAACAGGGAAGGTCCTTCTCGCTGTTCTGCACATCCTGTTACACTGGGTCCATCTGCAGCAGGGGTAAATAGACAGAACTTACACAGCTAGATGACTGCTTCAGGCAAGAGTCACTGAACTTCTTCATGCTTTCCCTCCAAAATCCATTATTGGTCTGTGCTGTACCGTGTACCATTAGACTGGTTAGTGAGGGTTGGAAATTCATTTCTGTTGATGTATGGAAAGAGAGAGCAGCGTGAGGCTTCATACAGACATTACAGGTTTAATTTTCTCTGCTTCTCTTTTTACACCAAGACTTCAAGCCAAAACATGTGACAGAAAGCAGTCGTGTACTTCACCTTAGTAGGTGGATACATCCCAATTCTCAGTCTAGTTCTTGTTCACAGCTCTTTGTACACACGAAGAAGCTCATCTCACTGGGCACATTGCCTGAAAGCACAAACATTACTCCTTAACCTAGATATAGTGGCCTCCATGCCATGGAAGTTTATGCTGGTCAGCATATTCCATGTGCCTTCCAGTCTCTGCTTTAAGAAGAGTGGCACTTTGGCAAGGGGATACAGGCACATTGTTGAGAGGGATTGCAGAGGAGCCAGTGTGAAGGGAAGATCGTGGAGCAGACTGCAAGGAAAATGTGCCCCAGCACCAAAGCTACGGCTGATAGGTACTGCAGAGTTTCAGTCTGAATCTGTAGGGGACAGCAGATCCCATCAAGGAGGCAAAGTCCAAAGCTCGCTGTATAGGGAGAGGGGACAATCCCTGCTAGGTAGCTTACATGGCCAGCTGACAAGGGAAGCACAAGCGCACGAAGCAATGGTGTATCTCCCAGTAGCCCCTGGAAACACTAAGACTCAGGAGCTTATAATTGCCAGAGTGTTGTTGAGAACTAACTATAATTATATCAGTTTTATAATTGTATCACAGGAATTCCTTCATCTTCCTCTCCAGCAACCTTGGAGGCTGCGTGTCCCAATGGCCCTTGAGGCACGAGGGGCAGGCGAGGCCGGAGCGGTGGGCTTGTGCCTCAGCCTGGCTGCCTGCCCAGCGTGAGGCTGTGTGAGACGGGAGCTCAGGCGGTGCCCAGCCTGCCTGCAAGGAGCCTGCTGCTGCTCACCGTGGCCCCCTCTGCTTGTCTGCTTTGCAGGAGCGCTCGCTGACAGGGTACCTTGCATGGAGAAAGGGAGCAGAGCAAACCACGTCACTCCACCGAATGACACCAGCTGGTCCGCTCACCACCCCCTCTGGCTGAAAGTCCAGCAAAGAAAGCAACTTCCTGTCATGAAGCCCCTCCGAGGAAGCCTCAGTCCCACGGGTGCCTTTGACCCAGAAGACAGCACATCATGGATCCACACGGTGTGCTCAGCATTCCTGCGTCCACCCCTCTTCTCCTCTCAGAACGCTTTTTCCTCTTGGTTTCTTGCTGGGGGGGATTTTTCACCCAGGTTTCAAAAACCACACGGACCAACATAGGTACTTTTCCCTCACTGACTTTGAAGTTCAGATATTTGAGACTGGACAATGATATGGATTTTTTTTTTTTAATTTTTTTCCTTTGAAAAACTGCTGTGGTTTTGCTGCTACACTAAGAATCGTGATTTGCATTGTATGGTTTTGGACCTATTCAAGTTTTGATGGGGGAAAGGGGTAATACTGGAGTAGCAACGCTTCAGAGTCATCTCTGTTCTACCCATGATGCACTTTTAAATGAAGAGTTAGAGTATTTTATTGGCTAATATACTTTCCTTGTTATTTTTACAAAGGCCACCTTTATCCTTTCTAATGCCATATTTTCAGTGTTACACTTTTATGGCTTTTAATTTTTGATTTGACAGATGTAAGAAGCAGCATGAATAGTTTATACTGTGGTTTTTCAGAGACTGAATGCCAAGAGAACTCAGTAAATGTTTATTCTTCTCAGCTTTCTCTTTAAATTCCCCTAAATAGCGCCCCATTTGGGAACAGAGCAAGAGTGTTGAACTAAAGACCAAAATTCCCTCAAGGTGTAAAATAATCTGAGGGGAATATTTGCTGGGCGTCACGAAAGACTTGGATGAAATTTCAACCCTGATGGTTTTCAGTGATCCAGGAAGGCAGTGAGACAATCTCTCCATATGCATAGCCCTTTCATGATAATTAGAATGGTATGGACAAACCAATGAAAACAAGGGTAAAGTGAGAAAGATCCCCCATGATTCTGTTTCACTGTTTGCTTTCTCCTGTCATGGTTAAGAGAAATGTGCAATTTGATCCTCAATCAGTGGGTGGAGGATAACAGGGTAGAATTTACTTGTGTGCACTTGTACAGTTGTAGCCAAGAGTCCAAAAGTACACTAGAGCATGTTATACTGGCACTGAATTGGTAAGAGAGTTGTGGAGTATCCCATTCTGACAAATAAAAAAAAAAAAAAAAAAAAAAAAAATACAAAAACCCATAAAAACCCCACAAAAAATCAAAAAGAAAGAAAAAAACTTAAAAAAAAAATTCAGATCACCTTGTGATTCAGTGTAACTGTTTACTAACTCGAATAAAGCAATTGTTCACTCTTGAGTGTTCAGAGTACACCTTTTCTATAAGGCTGCTGCGGGGAGGAGCAGTTTGCAGGAGCAGAGTCTCTGTGTCAGTGGTGTTGGGAGCAGGGCAGCAGTCAGTTGAACCAGAGCCTTGTAGTGATGGTGCACTTTGAGCACTATGTATATACTGTATTTCTATATTTTCCTTTGTACAGATTCACTTAAGTCAAGCTACTGTTTTACAGGTGCTCCTTATTTATTAGAGCTGTGAAAGCTTGGAAATCACACCGGGCGAGTAAGCTCGCTTTTTAAAAAAAAACAAAGAAACAAACAAAAAAAAACCAACAATAAAAAAAGGGGTGGGTGGGGGGAATCCAACAACTCTTGAGTCTAGGGAGAGAGCTCAAAGACATTTTGATGAAACATCTTCAAGAGAGCAAGAATCCGAAGCACCCTCAGTGTGCTCTGCTTTCCTTTTGGTCTTGCAACGCTTTTCTCTCTCCCTGACTGGTGTCAGATTTATTAAAACAAAATAAATCTCCAAGAAAAAAATGCACTTAAATGTGCTGTTGTTTTATTTTTATTTTTTTCCCCTCTTTGTGCATGCAGTTATTCATTCCTCTATCTGCCTGGTCACAGACAAAAAGACCCCTGAGCCTGAAGCCACAACAAAATACGTGTAAGTTGTTCTTGAAAGCTGTATCTATGGCCCTTCCATCCTCGTGCCTCCCCTGACACTTCTCAGTTTCTGCAGTGTTTAAGGCATGGGGAGAAAAGACCCTGCACTTAGCACAGTGCAGAGTTAGGTCCTGATCTTGGAGAAGATCCCTGGATAGATGCAGTTGCTGCAGCTTCATTGATTTCAAGAGGATCTGTGCAAGCACAGTTTTCTCATGCCACATCTCGGGCAGAGTACAGAGAGTATTCTGCCTGCCTTTTGTGAGGATGAGGTTTTTCTGTGCACGAACTCCCCCTGAAATTAGAGGTTCTTCAAAGGGCCAAACTCCTCCCAAGTGCCCCCAGACCTCTGCAACAGCTATCTCACACAATAGCGTTTGCTTCCCAGCTCTTGGCCAGCACAGCCAGCGCTGCTGATGGAGGGCTTGGGAATGTCCGGTGCGCTCTGGAACTGTTTGACTGATTTCATTAACCAGCCATGTAAGGCAAACAACAACAGCCTAAGCTTGCCTGCTTGGAAGGGCACGTAGAGTAAAGCTTGTCTCCCTAGCAAAACAGCTTGCTGCATCTCTATTCATCTGAACTTGGCGGTAAAACGAAGGCCGTGTGTATTGATTTTGCTTTTGTCAGTGGTCCAGAATTGTTAGCACACATTTTCACTCTTCTGAAAAACAACAGACAAGAAATCTTTCTCTCCGGTGAACTGGTTTTCTTTTCCAGAAATGGAATCAGCTTGTCAAAAATCATCAGGACAGCAGAGGTAGAGAAAGCGATCTAGGCTAGATCTGGCTTCACATGTTTCCAGTGGTCACAACCTTACCTTAGCTTTCCTGACAATTTGCTCACCTTATACTTTCTTAACATCTTACCCCAAAATTCAGAATGTGAACAACTGCTTTGGACAGCTGAATCAGTTCATTGTTTGCTATTGAAAAAAAAATCTCCAGCTGCATATTTGGGGAGAAATATCCAAGTATACATAAACCTTGAAGAAAATGCAGACCAAATGGTACAATACATTATTCAAGAGAAACCTGCTTTATTTCTGAGGCCAAATCCATCCCTTGTATGATGCCCACAAAATGAATGGAATTACACAAAGGGTGTAAAAGTCCTTTGCAATTAACGGGAACCCAGCAAACCCTTGCAGAACGGTGCTCACTTGCGGCTGACATTATTTATTAAGCACTAAGCCCTAATAGCCAAGCCAAGCTCTTTCCTGGAGAACTCGCCATCAAGGAGCCAGACAAAGAAAATCCTGTGCACTGGGAGATACAGGGGGAGGTTCCTGTGTGCAAGAGCCATCGCTCCAGCTCTTGCTCGTGTGCAGTTTTGGGATGCAGAGACTGTCTCCATGAGCGGAGGGAGGCGGTTTTGCCTCGGGTCTCGGAGCAGCCGGCCGTGCATGCATCCCTTCACACTGCCAGGGCAGAGGGGGAATTTGCTGTGATCAAGCTGCATGGGCCCTTCTGCTAGCACTGAATTCTTGCTGTCAGCGAGAATTTTGCCCTTGTGATAAAAGGGGGTCTTCGTACTGCAAGCGCTCTGCATTAATTTCCTCCTGTGTTGTCTTAGGTGATTTTGAGAGCTTTATTTTTTTCAGAACTACTTCACATGACAGTTTTTTGAGTGGTCCAATTCCGTGAATAAGGATGTCCCTCAAAATGAAAACAATTCATGCTTTTTCCATGTTAAATGATAGAAATAAATTTGCTTTGTTCAAATAAATGCTGTGAGCCAAATTTGCAAGGATGCTTATCCAAGTGAGATATCCCATTCTGAGGTCCATATTTGGACACTCAAATCAACACTCAGCCAAACACATGCATGAGGCATTTCAATGCCATTTGGAGTGTCCATATATAGAACTGGATGCCCAAACTTCATTGCCTTTGTTTTAAAAATAGACCTGGAATATAAAGACATCATTTAATAATAACAACTATGACAAACATTCTGTGTGCAAACTAAGTAAATTTGCTGATGCCGGTTCAGGTTGATTCCCCTGGAATTGCTCTGGATTTACAGAGGTGTACCTTGGAAAAGCGCAGTCTCTTAAGTTGTTTTGCCTTCCACTCTCACTTGATATTGAGACTTGACTTGATATTTGGGATCTGTGAGTAAGGAAAGGTGGCACTCAGGCAGTATCTACACATGCATGCAGCAGAGGGAGAGAGAATCTGGAACAGAGTTGAACCTGCTTCATACTGAACATAACAGCTCAAATGTTTTGAAATGGGGAGAACAGCTTTACATACATTTTAGTTGTCATTTTTGTGGTATTGGGCACAGAAATGCATTGCTACCTTGAGCAATACTGGGACATTTTGCACAAAACATGGGAAGCACCAGCTAAACACAGAGCTGTGAAAAACACAGCAGAACAGCAGCTTCTGGCTGTTTGCTTCCAGCAGTGGTGGGAGCATGGCTCCTCAGAGGTGCAATGGATGCTGTCTGCAGGACACTGCAGCACTGCAGCACTCCCAAGAGGAACTCCCTGTCTGATACTGGGGTACCCCTCGGCCTGTCGTGTTGACCATGAAGCTCTTGAAGGTCTGTGACAATGAAGTTCTGTGACAGTGTGAGGAACAGACTCAGCCACAAGGAAGAAAAAGAGAATAACTTAGGCTGCTGAGAGTCTCTTTTCTCCAAGCTGTTCCCTGGTCTCTAAAGCATCAGCTATCTACTGGAGCAGGTAAGTGTCCCAGCCACTTCACCCACTGCCCCACTGAAGTAAGTTTTCCAAGGCTACTCAAGACACAGGCAACCAAATGCCAAATGCCCAGGAGCTTTCCTTACAAGTGATGCAAACATCTAAAAGTTGTGTGTCCCTACATCCACAGTCCAGGCACATGACTGTCACAGGAGAAGAGGCAGCCTCACCTTCTGCCTCCTGGAGCTCTCTGGCATCTGGGCAGCCCATGCTGCAGGTGCGATCCTGCCCCAGATGGGAAGGAAAGCTTGGTTATTATTCACTGATAAGATAGCTGAGCACAGAGATGTGTTGTGATTCCCAGGTCTCAGCAGGCTTGCTTTTGAAGGACCTTGATGGGCCTATTTAGTAAAAGAAAAAGGCTTAAGGAAATAGGAATGCTGCCTTCCCAGAAAATTGTTGTACTCTGGAGGTTTGCCAAGGAACCAGGAGACTCAATTTCACTCCCCTTCTTCAGCTGAAGGAATTGAACCCACACAGGCACATGCAAAACAACTTGTTGAGAGAGGCTGTTACCCCTTCCCATGTCCCAGGCCAGAATCGATGTGATACAAACTGTCCTGGCTGATCTACTGGGACACAAGCTATGCCAAGAAAGGCAGGAGAGGTTCTCTTCATTTCGCAGGGAAGAGATGTGAAGATGACATCCACGGTGCCAAGAAGAGGAAGCACAGTCCTCCAGTTAGCACTTGAGCCTCTGTCCTGGAACAAGGGCATCTGCTCCTCCTCCTAAAAGGGCTTTAGAGTTGCTGCATTTACTGACCCATTGCAGAGCCCACTTCTGAAGCCAAGGGAGCCTTCCCTAAGCCAGCTGCAGGAGTTCACTTCAGCGTGCTGCAGCCCCGCTGTCCTCCACGCTTCCCGGGCCCTCAGCACAGCAGGACAGGGAGGGCAGGCAGCCAAAAAGCTCCCTGGGGCAGCAGCACTGGCAGCACCACGCAGGCAGCTCTGGAGCAGGGGCGTGTGCCAGGCTGGCAGGGCTGCCCTGGCACATCTGCCGCACGTGTGCTGGGTGATGCTGGCCCTTCGCATCACCTGCCCTCTCCTGAGCACCTCGGGACAGCGATGTGGTTTCTAATTCTTGCCAAGGGAGATTGACTTACTGCACCCCAGTGGCTAGCATGGTCTTTGGCATGACAAGCCTTATGTGAAACATAACGTTTGGGGGACACACACACACACACACACACACACACACACACTCTCTCTCTCTCTCTCTCTCAGAGGACTCGGGAGCAACCTGCTCTATAACTCCCAGGTATCTCCCAAAACACAAGGCTGAGCAGGGGCCTGGGCGCTGAAGCCCGGCTGGATGCTGGGGAAAGCTCCCTGCTGCCCGCACACCCTCACGAGAGGTCCAGCAGGATGATTTATGGCCAGGGTCAGGTAGAGGAGCTGACACAGCCGGGTCAGAGAGGATGGGTGCCAGCCCACAGGCTTATTGTCGGTCGACATCCAGGGAACGAGGTGGGAAGAGGGGGGAGCATGAGTCGAATTCCTTAATAACGTGAATTATAAAATCATTTCCTGTGTTAGGGGTTAGGAAAGAGAGCGCAGGACCCAGAGATCTTCCAAACAGAAAACAGCTTTTGTTAAGGCTTTTGGCCGCAGGAGTCTGAGGAGGATTGGGGGGGCGGTGGGAAGGGAGAGTGCTGGCACATTTTTGGCTGGAAGCCTCAGACAACATATTTTTTATTCTAGTCTTTATTTTTCAAAATAAAATTATGGCAAAGCAGCAACAAAGAGGGGGGAAGAGGATGAAATTAGGAGGAACAGTACCCAAGTATTTCCCACTTCTTTCCGTCCCTGCCATTAAACACACAGGGTCTCCTTTATTATATACAGTAGCAGGATTAAGTCAGCAGCCCAAAGGCCAGGAATGCAACAAGATACTTTCATACTTATTGATCCTTTTTGGTTTTTTAGGGAGATTGTTTTCATGAAAGTTTAATTCACCTTTTTTAGCTTTTGAGTCTAACTGCCACACATTTTATCCCGCTTCTTTGTGAAATGCTAAATCCATCGGTAGGTTTTAGTTTTCCTGGTGTAACTTTTCAGAAACTGTATATGTGCATAGCAACCCCACTGCAGGCAGCTTATGTCACGGTATCACATGTCAGAAAGATGAAAAGAACTCCAAATCTGAGCTGCTCCACAAACTTATGTCCCCCGTTCTTGGATATATATCTTCTGTACTTAATGTAAGTGTCAGGAAGGCAACTTCAAGGCCAGAGAGGTGCAAAGTTTTATCTTGGAGAGGACAAAAAAAAAAAAATTTTACCTCAATTCAGCCTTATGTGGACAGTCAAGTGAGAAACAAAGATTGTCTTTTTCCTCCTCTCCCCACTCCCCTGACCCCCACCTCCCTGTGTCCCTGTTGTCTGCTTCCAACTGCAACCTGAGCCTGAATCCTGAGCCCAGTGTCCAGATTAGAGATTGTTGACTCAGATTTAGTGGTGAAACTTGAGCCAGGCCCTGTTGATGGCATAGCCTTGAAGGAGCAGGTTTACTTCAAGCCAAAAGAGAGATTACATGTCAGACGAGAGCCTGCCTTTTCTTTATCACAAACTTCCTGATCTCCCTCTGTTCTAATAGTGTGTGTGTGTCCCCCCGCCTTGTGCCCGTTTTCAATTCCGTCTATAGGGTGTCATAAATCAGGAAATTAGCAAGTGTGTAGCTGCCCTTTGCCACAGGCAGAGACAATGAGCTTGCTGTGTTTTTAACTAGTGGGTAGCACTTAACATAATCAATGGGGAGCTACGTGCAGAAAGGCTGAAAAATTTGGTCTCGGTCTGACCACTTAACAGAGTATTTCTCGTCACCCAGGCAAGCTGCTTTTATGAGAATATGACATGCCCTGGAAGCTTGCTCTCCATTTTGTAGGAGAGTCATTAAAAGAAATCATTACATGTTTTTTTTTGTTCCTTGGCACACATGCTGCTTTTCCTTGGCTTCTGATTTCATCCATCTTTCAGGCGCTTCGTGCCTTTAGTAATTTATGTGCAAGATTTTTCCAAACCTCCAAATGTTTTTCCATTTGGCAAACTGTGGAAGCCTCCACAGAATGTAACTGTAGAGTTTTCTTGTACTTCAAAACATGAGCCCTGTTAGCACAAAGACTCATCTAATACTTGTAATCCTGTACATAAAAGCTATAAATTCATCTAAGACAATCAAAGTCATCGTTCCTTCTTGTGAGTCTTTACCAGCCTTGTTGCTGTAACCCTTTCCTTGATACACGAAAGGAGAATTTCTCTATGAGAGTTGTTGTTTTCTTTAACTATAGTTTTTGGAAGCCTTATGGTACCATATGGAGAACTATTTTATTCTGCTGCGGGTAGCTTTCTCAGTACAGGCTATAAATTAGATAATTTTCCTTGTGTCTGATAGCCACACACTATCAGTCAGACACATTTGCTCTCACATGAAAATCCAGGAGAATTCAAAAGAAAGAGATAATCTTCCTACCATATAGAATGTAATGGAAATTTTTATTCCCTACTCTAATACTTACAACAGTTGATTAAAAAGAAGTATCATGTATTTCACCATCCATTAAGCTCACAGGTTTCCAGACTGCTTTTTACAGAAGTCTCCTCACATTGCCCCTGTCCAGCCCCTATCTTTCGACAGGGATGTGTGCTGGGAGATATTCTGGCCAGGCTTTTTAAGGGCTCCTAAGGGGATCAAGCACTCCTATGCATTTTGGGGAGACTTAAGGAGGTCATGCAGCAGGGTAAGCATGGCCTCGAGAAGCAGGTAGGCTGCCGTGAGTTGCAATCTGGGCTGCTGTGGCTTTCTTCAGCAATGCAAATCAAAAGGGAGATTCATTAAATGTTTTTGATAATGCAGTCCAGTGAGTGACATCCCTGAAATAGCAGGGTATGTAACCACGAGAAAAGAGATCTTTTTTCAGCCGTCCATGCTCCTGGGAAATTATCAGACATTGAGGAACGGGAACAGTATCTTTGCTTTTATTTGTTTATTTTCAAAATCCCTAAGTAGTTTACAAGGTTGCACTATAAAATACTTTCATTTTCTGGAAGTCCCAGTTGGACCAAGTTCTTGAAAAAAGAGTCTGTTTTGCCAGCAGAAATTGGTTCAGTGCAGGCCTAATGTATTATTTACACAGAGTTGTGCTCCATCCTTGCCTTCTCGGCATGTACTGCCCTGCTTGACCTGGAAATAAATTCTCAGTGAGACTATAGAATAACCGGTGGGATAAGTCGCTTCGACAGTGCTTCGCCCAAACTCCTGCATCTAAACTGAATTTACATGGGAAGAACTTCATGTGTTTCACTTAAGAAAGGACGTCTCTGTTGTCTCCCAGTGCAAATTCTCCAGGATCAGTCTGGATCTACCCTGGCACAGGAGAGACGTGAATCAAACCAGTGGCAGGGACTTCTTTTTTGAAGAAATGAGGCTGAACATTGAGAGCTTTGATAGTCCATTCCTGTCTTAGTGTCAATCCAAAGAAAGTAGAGGGAAGGGTCAGGGAATTTTTTCCAGCCAGCATTGCTCTGATGGAGGGCAGAGTTAGTCTCTTACACGTCATTCCTCTGACTGCCAAACTATGATGACATTTCTCTGAGACACACATGACATCCACATTAACAGCTGAAGATGTCATTGAGATCTGAGCTACTATGGTGAATTTATCGCTGTTACATCACTTTAAGATAAAATATTCCCTTACTAAATCAAATTAAGGCTACTTTATTGGTGTGGGCACATTTTTTTTTCTTATAATTTCCTTCCTCTTAAGTGACTCTAGACTTTTGCCTATCTTACTGGGTTGATAAAGTAGCATGCTCTCCTGTCAACATGCATTAAAAAATGATAACTAGTCATTAAGGGAGAGAATGTGTGGAAAACACCAAGAACACCTGGGCACAAGTATGTGCTTTGCCCAGGCTATTAAGTGGCAGCATTTTACCATTTCCACAGCTCTTTTTTAACCTAGTTTTTGTTTTTGTCTGGCTGAATGCTTTTCCTGCTCTCTAAAACTCCTCTGCATTGCATCCAGTTTGCTCTTCCAGAACTGATTGACTAGTACAGCAGGTCACCACCCCTGCTGAAATCAGCCAGCAAGCCGACCATAACCCCAGCAGATGTTTGTGGTTTATAGGCCAAGTGAGAGCCCCGCAGACCAGTGAAATACCAGCACCACAGATGTGGAACCTGGCCACTCGACACGAGCAACACAAAGCCCTGTCCTGCCCAGCCGGGCTGGGACTTCCAGAGGAGCAGAAGGTCTGAGAGACTAATTAGCCTGCAGAGCCAACACGCTGGCCTATGCTCCATCATTCTGATCAGCACAAAGTCCTTTAATGAAACGCCACATGAGTGAAGTCAGATGAGGCCCCTCTGTAACTTCACCTCAGAGTCTGGCAATCACCTGAGTTCATGATGTCCCCAGAATGTGCCAGCTGGCTCTGCCAGGCACTGCCACTCACCCCAGCTGGGCTGGGGATGGCCAGCCAGCCTCATTACCACAGTCTGCACTGCTCCTGTACTCCAAATGCAAAGTGGGGACATATAACCATGACACCTCCGAGAAAAAATGTATGTCGGGGTTTGGTTTTTTTTTCTTTTTTCTTTTTTAGTTACAGACGCTGCTGGCAATTACTGAGGAAAAGAAAGACCAGCAGCTCTCAGCACGACCCCAAAGAGATGGAGGACGGCACAGCCCCTGTTGAACCAGCCTCTTTTGTCCAAAGCACGTGCTGTTTCTCTGCTGAAAAAGCCATGCCGCATTCTTGTGCTTTCTGACAAGACAGACACAAATGATCTTTGCGGTTAGTATTAGCTCCCGAAATCTCTGAGGCGCCTTGCGGTGCAGAATGCCGCTGGAGCATCGGGAAGGTGTGATTCAAAGAAAAGGTGGGGCAACAGCAGCACAGGGGAACCCACTGCCGGGCAGAGAAAGACCCCGAACCCATGTCCTGCTGCCGCAAGGGGCCTTTTCCCACGTCGCAGTCCTGACGCCGGGCGATTTGAGCCAAGACGGGGCCAGGTGGCGGGGCTGCGGGGCGGGCAGCGGCAGGGATGCTCCTAGAGGAAGGAATGGTGTCCGAGCGAGCGCGGCACATCCCCGCCCGGCTCCGGCCGCCCTCCGGCGCCACCTGCCGGCCGCTCCCAGGGCTCCGCGGGCTCCGGGCGGGAGCTGCCCCGGGCGGCGGGGCCG
>WEKY01010186.1:153808-221709 GCA_013390045.1 Picathartes gymnocephalus
GCCGTCCGGCGCCGAGGTGCGGGCTGGCAGCCACCAGGTGTCAGCCGCGCTCCGGGCAGGGGCCCCGCCGCTGGCCGCGCCCGACGGCGGCTCCGCGGGGTGCGCAGCCGGGACCCGGGGAGGGGTCGGAACCCATCGCCCCCTCCGCCGCTTCCCCCCATGGAGAGTGATGCGTGACGGGCGACGCCTCTTGCAGCCTCTGTTTTCAGGATGGCTTGGAAGCCGTCAGATTTCGGCCGTGGGTGATGCCCGGGGCTCTGCGGGGTCCTGTGGATATGAAAAGCTCAGTGTTTAGGGTGGATCCATCGAAGCTGCGGAAGAACCTACTTGGTGTCAAAGGCATTGAGATCTCTGAGATGTTCCAAGGAAGCTAAGCCCTTCAGTAGGAATTAGGGGCCCAAATGTCAGAGGTTCAGGGGCAGAAGTGCCACCGCAGATCTCTGGGACCAGCACTGCCGTGTTTTGAACCGGCAGTGCAAGTCCGCTGACCCTGAGATGCTGTCACACCAAGGTCTGTGGGGCTGCAGGGGTTTACGCCCGCTGCGGGCACGAGCATCTCTTGCGGGGCTGCTCTAATGGCACACTTGGTCTCCAAAGGAATGACATTGCCAAGATCCCTGCCATGGGATACCTCTCATTCCTGCAGGCAATCCTGCAGGCTTCTCTTCTCCAGGCCTTGCTTCCCTGCTGGGAAGCCATCACACAGGATCTGGCAGCTCCAATAAACCTGGAGTCAGTGAGCTGGTGGATTTTGCTAACATGATTCCAACAGCTCTTTGTAAAAATTGAGTGGCTCTGTTGGAGACCAATATGCATCATACTTAAAATAAGTCTCCTTTTATTGGTAGGAGACAGGAAACAACAGAGTGATTAACTTATTCCTAAAGTATGTGACTAACTCATGGAAAGAGAGAAGCTTTTTTCCTGCTTTGTGTGCAGTTATTTATGACATCTACTGAGAAGTCAGGTCCCAAAACAGTGTTCCTTGTCCCCCAGGTAAAGAGCAGGAAACTGATTTCTCACCTGTTCTTCATTATGAACTCTGGAGTTCATTGCAGATTGACATTGGCCTCTGCTGTGCATAAACCTGCAGCTACCCCTTTGCAGGACTGTGAGTGGTTAAATGATGTCTCAGAAAATGCTTTGTCTGCACCTGGAAATGCAGACCCTGGAAGGGAAAGCAGGGCACATTTAAAAGGAAATGATCCTATTCTATGACTGTATCTGATCCAAAGAATCCTTTACATGTGATGATTTCTTGGATTAGCTCTGTTAATCCCACATGATGTCAGGATGATCTCTCCATGGCTCTCCTTTTGAGTTATGCTTGTAGAGCAGAGGGTGAAGGCTGCTTCCCCCATGTATGGTTTGTTACAGCCAGAGAGCTGAGATAGTGTTTTTGGCAGAGGATAACTCTGGATTGTGCTCCCATGTAACTGCTTTTATACTCTGTTCTCTAAAGTACTTAGGCACAGAGAATGCCTCACTGAAGAAATTTCCTCTTCTCAAACAAAAAGGCATATGCAGATTTCCTGCAGATTGTATTCCATAGAAACAAAACCAACCCAAAGAAGATATATATATATGTAGATAGATAGATAGATAGATAGATAGATAGATAGATATTAATAAGCCTTCTTGTAGGATGCCCTCAGTCAGGTGGGGTGTGCAAGGCACCACAACCTCAAAGAGAGAAACTATTAGAAGAAATTTCACTTTAGGATCAGAGTTAACCAAAATTGGATGTAGAAAGTAACTTGAAAGATAAAAAGAAACTAAAAACTAATATTTATTCGTGTCCAAAGAGTTATTATTGTAAATGTGAACAGAGAAAAACACTTATTTTCACAGCTCTAATAAAATTACAAAGGCAGTGTTGATCTTTAAACAGTAGTTCCCACATACTCCTTTGGGATTTTATCTTTAAAAGATTCTGTAAACTTCCTTTATCTTTAGCTATACTGTTAATCCCCATCATTAAAATTAATTAACAAAATGCCAACAACCACTACCTTTAAAAGAAAAGAAAAATTAATTCATGAAATGGGATTCCAGGCCAAATGGAATACTTTTCTACACCTTTTTTTTTTCCTCCAGGAATAGGTTTTGAAGAAGTACAAGATTTGGTGTGAAGAGCAGTGATGCTGTTTCTTTGAAATACTTTGCTGCCCCTTTCCTGCCCATGTCCTTGACAGTCCCTTTATTTTTATGGCTTTCCCCACTTTTTCTGGCTCAGAGGGGTAATGGACCTGATCTTGTTCAGCAGGCAACACTGGGGAAAATAATGCTATGACCCCTAGGCCACCTACTTAAAGGTGTATGCATCTTGATGGCTGTTTCTAGGGCAGGCTCCATCCCCTATAGAAGAAACCCTTTCTCAGCAGCTGTGGAGAGCTTCAGAGTGTTGAAACAGAGCACAGCTAATGAATTGCCTGTTAATGCCCCATCCGTGCTTATGACAGTTAGTAAAGGCGCGGGTGACAAGGTAATTTTTAATAGGATGAGCAGTGTGTCAGAATACTAATAAGGCACTAAAAGAAGTGATTTCCAGGGCAATCACCTCATTGCTCAAGTGAAAGAGGGGACTGTTCCCTCTGGCCCTTTCCTCAGAGCTCCCAGGGACTGTCACCTATAACGATCCAAATCCCACAGCCTCTTCTGAACTACTGCTTAATTGGGAAAGTACTTTAGAGAAAAAAAGAAGAGACAATCCTGCAAGCCACCGAGCTTCCTAAACCTCACTCAGCTTAACCTTATCCTTTCTTAAGAGTTCGACTAGACTTGGAGGTTTCAGCTAGTTAAGGGTTAATTATTTGTGTTGTCTAAACAGTCCCTGCCAGTGACTGAGCCCCTCAGAGTCACAAACTGTCTAGAGAATAGGAAAAAACCATCCAAAGACCTTGTTGCACACAATAAGATGAAAGCCAGCCCCTATGTATAGACTGGCACAAGAATATTATGAAATAATCCATGTCGCGGTTGAGTTGCTTACCTGGGCAAAACTGTGGGGGAAAGGAATGGGTACTGAGGATGGGTAGAAAAAACAGTTGGAAGTGTGAAAAGGTTTACATGCAAAGGACAGGTAGACAGCTACAACTATCCTTGCAAGGAAAGAAACACAGAATATTGGCAAAGCAGGGGTAGGTTAAATAGTGCTACTTACCCTTAGCGGCATGGAAAGAAATAAAAGAGTCAGTATGAGAATTTTGTAGCATTACATGTTAATCTGAGGATACCATTGCCACTGTATTTTGGAGACAGAGGGATTTTTAAAAGGATAACACATTTACAGAAAGACAAACAGAGTTAGGCTTTCCAGAACACAAGCCAGCTGTTAGCTGACAGTGACTGGCAAAACACCTGGGTACACCAGTGGTTTTTGCATCTTCTTCTGATGCTGCCACTGAGTGCCAGTCAGAGAGTTGCTACACTCTGAAATGGACTTGGAGCTTTTAGGCAGTTCTGCCATGGCTAAGACAACCAGTTATACAAGTAAAAAACAGACCAAGTCTTTGACGATACAATGGTAAACCCTGAAGATACACATACTCAGTTGTTGGCACTTTATGAACCTTGTGCCTTTATTTTTCACCCACTGGTGCAGTAAATGCAGAGTGCAAGGAAGAATAATATTGGCATGGTTATTCCCTTGCGTGGTAGGAAAACCTTCAAGTCTTATCTGCTGGCAGGAAATGTATCAAGGACTACGCTGTAGAAAAATGCTGTCTGTTGTAGATCACTGGCCTAATAATGAAAAAGAAACACACTGACCCCTCAATTTGGAAACGTTACTACGTTTTACTGCAAATGTGCCTGAAATACATTGCAAAAAATGTGTCCCGGTCAGATTTCTTTGGAAGAAACATTACAATCCTCACTTCTGCAAGGAACCCCACCAAAATCAATGAAACTATTCACTTTAAAAGCTTATTAATGTGAGAGCACGTTTACTTTACAGGAACCAGCAGCAAGAGTCCTCTCTTACCAACCAAAGATTTATCTACCTTGCAAGGATTTATTGCTCCGAAGCTAAGGTTGAAACATGCATATCTGTATATCCCTGTAATTACAGTATGTGTCCTTTCAATTGCCTCATATATCTTAGAGACTCTGAGTGGCCTGATAGCTGTATGTCAGCGAGATGTGAACTGATCCTTTAAGAGCCTTTGTGCTTAAATGTAATGTTTTCCAAGCACTTGCCATCACTGGTTTTAATATTAGTATCATCCTGGTCACAGGTAGGGTTGTTAAACAGTAGCCAGTCTGCCTTTTATCAATGATAACTGCTTTTTATTGTTATTTTGCATTTTCCTCTAACCTCTGCCAGCAGCCCCAGATGTTCATTCCAAACCTCTCCTGGAAGCTTTTAGCCCTGACTTGGATTAGCTCTGCAAAAATCACTGTTGCTGTTTGGTTCATCCTGGGGGAGGAAGGGATTTGGAGGATGGAGGAGGAGGAGGAGGGGAGGCAGAAATGAGCAGTGAAGCGGGGGAGGCAGCAGCCTTGTGTCAAGCAGCCTCTGACACAACAAAAACTTTCTCCACCCATGGTAGATTTGCTATTAGAGGATCCTTTACCCATTCTTTCCCATACCTCAGTTATACTGGATGCAAAATCAACTGTTTTTCTGGCCATCCTCAAGCTGTGGGGCCAGAAACTTCCCTCTTTTAAGGGGACAGGAGGAGCAACATATAAACTATCATTGTTTTTTACTATATGCTTCCAAATCAATGACCAATTGCATTTACAGAGCAAAACTGGCAGCTGTCACCACAAGTCTGACTTACTCCTGATTGATAGACACAAAAAAACCTGTGTATATCAAAATAAACCAATACTCACCTGCCACCACCCAACCTGGCCTTTTATGTTTTCAGGGATGGGGCATTCACTACCTCTCTGGGCAACCTGTTCCAATGTTTCTCCAGTCTAACTGTGAAACATTTTTTCCTTATATCTCATCTAAATCTACCCCCTTTTAGTTAAAAGCCAATACTCCTTGTCTTATTGCTACAGGGCCTGCTAAACCTGATAACAAAGTTTGTCCCTGTATCTTTCTTGCAAGCCCTTTAGGCACTGGAAGGTGCTCTAAGATCTCCCTAGAGCCTTTTCTTCTCCAGGCTGAGCAACCCCAAGTATCTCAGCCCATCTTCATAGAGAAGGTGCTCCTGCACTACGATCATTTTTGTGGTCCTCCTCTGGTCTTGCTCCAACAATTCCATGTCCTTCCTTTGGAGACCTGGATGCAGCACTCCAGGTGGGGTCTCACAAGAACAGAATAAAGGAGCAGAATCCCCTCCCTCATCCTCCTGGTCACAACTCTTTTGATACAGCTTGGACATGATTTGGTTTCTGGACTGTGAGTGAACACTGTTGGCTCATGTACAGCTTCTCGGCCACCAGAACCCCCAAGTCTTTCACCACAGGGCTGCTCTCAGTCCTTTCCTCCCTCAGCCTGTATTGACACTGGGAGTTTTCCCAGCCCAGGTGCAGGACCCTGCAAAGTAATGAGGAAAACACTTTTAATTGAATTCTTGAAGTTCTGCAGCACTGTAAAAGCCTAGGCCAAAAAGTAATTATTTTAAGTGACAAATACTAAATCAACATCTTTGTTTTATCTGAGTTAGATTCTCAGGTAACAGAGTTACCAGTGATGATGAGTAAAGTGCTGGTTGGGTTTTGCTCTCCCTGGAAGCCACTGGGATAGTGCTGTGGAGCTTCCAGACCATACGGTTTGTGTGGATTGCCAGTGGGGTATAATATTAGTCGGACTTTGATGATCCTTGTGAGTCATCAAGCCTTCTGTCTCAGGATAGTCAATGATTCTGTAACTTAGAGCATGTTTTACTTCTACCTGTTGCAAACCAGACAACAATGCTGAGCACACCACGAACCTTTCTCAGAAATGCCAGATGGTCATCTAGAGCAAAAGCAGAGCTTTTGGGGGCCAAGGGTGCCTACTCCCTGAACTGGATTGGCTGAACATGGCGGAGCTCTGTTTCCTTGTCTGGGACTGCTGTGGACAGAGCTGTGATGGGAGAAGCCTTGGTGCACCCTTTCCTGCTTGGCTGGGGCGCTGCACTGAGACTCACCCTCTTGACCTTGAAGGAAGGCGAGCCAGGAGCCAAGGTCTGTTTGTCTGACTCTGCTGGGAGTCCAGCAGTTTAGCACACAACATCTCTGTCTCCTGTCAGGTGAGGCTGAGTGTCCTTCCCATGGAAACTTGGCAGGTGGTGGGATGGCAGGTCCAGGGAAGCTGGCCAGAACTGCTCTGCTGGTGTTCAGGGATTACCAGTCAGGATTCTCTGCAAACCAGGAATGCAGAAAGCTCTTGTCCTGGGCAAGTCATCGTGGCCTCTCACCCAAAGCTGAAGGAAAGCTGAAGGGAATTAAATCCTGGGCAGAAATAACATTCTGATTTACAGATGCAAGCCCCTTCCAATATGGAACATGGTAGCTTGAGCAGCTCTCTCTGTCTCGGGGGGCTCAGCCTGCCTGAAAACCACAGCGAGGTCAGGAAAGGCCCTCTTTGGGTTAATCCATCTACCCAAGCCTCGTTTCAGGAAAGTTTTCATTAAGGCTGGAACGCTGGTGACAGCTATAACTAAGGCTGCCAAAGTGTTTCCATTATGTTATATCTCCCTGTTTTCACTTTGTTGCAACTATCCAAAAGTTTCACCTAGAAGGCTGAAATTTTCCAGGCCTCCTCTCTAGCTGGAGGTGAAGGGTTTTGTGGAAAATTGGAAAAAAAAATAAAAAGGGAGGGAAAAAATTGTTCTGCTCTTTTTGAAATGGCAACATACAGGCAGAGGTCATAATTTAAGAGAACAAAATTTAATTAAAGCAAACAGTGCTATTGTGCACTCAGAAATTACTGACACTTTGAATTTTGGATGAACCACCAAGTAATTTTTTTAGTATTAAGAGATATAATTGATTTTTACTTGCCTTTTTTTCTGCATCCTTCCCTTTTAGCTCAAGGCATCTTTAAGCAGTGCTGCCTTGCTCACCCTCCAGCTCCCTCTTCTCCCTGCCCCCAGTTCCAGGCTTGACACAGGCTCTGCGACTTGAAGCTCCTCTAAAACCCCTGAGCTGGAGCCTGGATGGTCCCTGTGACCAGCAGGGCTCTTCCCTCAGTGCACATTTGCTTGTCACCTGAGGATAGGTCTGGTGAATTTGGGAAACTTCTGTTGTGTTGGAGTCCGTGTTGTGGTGGGTCTTGAACTTGCAGGATTCTCCATGTGGAGCTTTAATACAAGCACCCATTCTGAGCCAGAGGTGGGCTGCAGACTGTTAAACCACACAGCCATGTACCATGAAACTCTAGGTAATAAATTTACAATATAAAAATCAACTAACACGAATAGTGTTTTTATTTGCAGCAAATGTAGGTGCTGTGATTTCTCTGGTAAGCATGCAAGGCAGAGAAATCTGAAGCTCAGTAAGCCATAGCAATTAATCATGTTTTCTAATTCAGTTTACTTCTTAAAGTGGAGAGTGTCTTACCCAGATTGCTCATTTGAAATTGGTTCTGAGCTAAACAAGGGTTGCAGTTCTAGGTCCTTGCAGTTGGTGTATGGAACTATACAGCTGGCTTAAAATGAACCAGTTGACGTGTGAAAACCCCTATTTCACAGTTCTCTGCAAAAGGAACCAGTCACCTCATTAACATTGCTGGTAACCACCAAAGGAAACCCAGAGTGCTCCATTTGTTCTACCAGAGGGTTTTTTTCTTCTAATATAACAGATTGCCTTGGATGTTTGCATGCCCTTTTGGGCAGTTTTTCTCTGAAGAGGGTGGAAGACCACTGCTGCCCATGGCTACTGTTGATACCTCTTGCTCACAGGCAGCAATAGGACATGAGTTTGCCTGTGAAGGACCCATTCTCAGTCCCTGCTGATGAGGGATGGTAGAGCCAACAAAAATACCCAAGTCAATAAAATCAAGACCAAGTTGAAATACTTCAAACTGGATAAATAAAACACAGGAGACAGCTTCATGTGTGGAAATAGAAAATTAAGACCTGGAAATTTAGAGAAAAAGCACCCTCTTCCTGCCTCCCCCATCCCGGCAGTCAACTCTGAGTTTGTTATTTTCAAATGAGGGCTTTCTCCCAACTCAGCTGGGCTAGTTGACTCTGTTAAGTACCCAGGAAGAGATTTGTAAACCATCCATTCCATAACACTACTCGAAACTCTGTGATCTGACTTTTATGTTCCTGTCCCTGCACAAGATGCCCCTTCATTTGTGAGTGTGTGAAGGCTGAGATCTTCATGAAGCTTGCTGAGAAGAAGCATTACAGACAAGGGCTCATCTTAAATTTTATGCCCTCATCCCAGAGAGGATGAGCTCTATTTGCTGAAGAAGGTACTTTATTTCAATTTGGATTCATAGGCTTAAACCTCCTGGAAATAGAGGTCAAAGCCTTTTTGTTCAGAAACTCGGAAGAGCCCAGTCCTTCCAAAAGCCAGCCTGGTGACATGGAGGCAGATCTTTTATGTGGCAGCTTGGTGGCTGGATGGCTTGTTGAGGTGTGGAATATGCCATCATAAATTTACAGCCCCAGTGAGGGGTGTTATGATTTCTCTGTTTTGCATGCTAACCAGTGAGGTGATTAGAATCTGCCTCTCCCAGGAGAAAGCTTTAAAAACCCCTGCCAGGTGACATAAGGCCGAAGGATATTTATTTTATGTGCCTTGAAAGTATGAGTAAGGTGGAGATTTTATTCTAGTGCAGGCTTAGAATCCACTGCCCATGCCCAAAATCAAGTTGTTAGGGTCTACAGAACACCTCCCTGGTGAAGGATGTCGTCCTTAGGGACCTTTTGGTGGAAGTGACACTAAAAAACAGCCCTGAGTTTGGGACATTTGTCCCTGAAATAGAAGTAGCTGCTTGTGGCAATGGAGACATCAGTCCTAGTAACAGTGAGGCTAGCTGCCTCACAGAGAAAGAGTTCTGTGTCAGTGTAGGGACTTCATGGGTAAAACTTGAAGGATCTCAGCATCTCTGAGCCTCTACCCTCTGGCTGAGCTTTGCAAACTGGTCAAAGGGCTAGCAGGTAGAAGGTCAAAAAGAGATAGACGGGGCAATACCCAGGAAGACAAACTGGAAAGTATTTCACTGGTATGGGTCCAACTGAAGCTCTTTCAGTGAAACACATGGAGGCAGCAGTTTGGGAAAGCTGAACACTTTGTCAATCAGGGTGCTTGGGAGAGATTTAAAATAGAAACCAGGTTCATCTCCTGTCTCTGGGATGTGCAGTTTGCTGTACATGGTGATCACTACTCAGCATCAGGGTGGAGATAGGCATTCATGTGTATGTATGTGTGTGTGTCTGTGTGTGTGTGTGTGTATGTATATGTGTCTCTATATAAGACAACTTATCCTACTTCAGTGTGCCTAATTTTAAGCTTGTGGCAGCTAAAACTTCAGGTGAACACCTGCACCTGAGAAATACTGTCTAAAATTACTAATTCAGACAAGAATTTTTAATAAGTGCCCTGTGCAGGTGGGTGCACTGAGGTAAAGCTGAGGTAACTTGTCAGAGCTAACTTAACATTGAGCATCCCTGGCAATAGGAAGAGAAAAACTGAGGATTGCAGTGGAGGTCACTGGCCTGCTCTGTGGCCACTTACAGCCTTCATATTGTACAGCTGCAATAGAAAATGAGTTCCCAGATTTTTAGACCTGTTCCCTGGAACTTGAATTTCATGGCTGTCAGCATTTCCCAGTTCAAGGCAGAAAACTCCTAGCTGACATTTTGTTTCCTAGACAGTGATCCTGAAGGAGGGATCCACCCGGAAGCAGATTTTCTGGTAGAAAATACAAAGTTGTAGGAGAAGAGCCAAGCTGTTCTAAGTGAGGAGAGCAAGGGACAGGGAAGCAATGATTAATACTAGGTTAGCTGCTAAGTGAAGGAAGGATATAGAGGTGCAAGCAAAAGTGGGAAAATATGTGCAGAAAACGCAGAAAGTAGAGCACAGCAAAAAAATACAGAATTCCACCCAAAAGGAAGCTCTAAGAGAAAGCAGAAGATGTGTTAACAGAAATGAAAGTGAAGGAGAAAACACCAGACATCACCAGCCGGCATCATCTTGACTGAGAAATTCACAGGCAAGTTTTTCAGTGCCAAGAAAACACAGCGCCAGGGATTGAAAAGGCACTGTGGTATCAGGCTCTGACCCTCTGGTCTTGAGCCCTTCTTGACTTCTGACAGGCACTGCTTGCTCCAGCGAGGATACCACGGAGTGCACAATATATTTTGCATTTTCCTAGGCCACATATGCTTCTCCTTCAAAACAACTGTTATCTTTCAGCTTTTTCCCTGTGAGGGAACAACTTCCCTTGAACCAAAGCACAATATTTCCTGTCTGCTGCCTCTATGGCATTACACTACCCCTCCTTCCCCAGGGGATCATGGCTTTTTTGGATACTCCAGAAAGTGGTTGCCCAGCAGCATTGGAAAAAAGAGGGGTTTGGTTCCAAACACAACACTAATAGGGAAAGAGAAGAGAATAGGGAAACAGCCCCATCAGCACCGATAGCGAGGGCACCTCCTGCCTGCACCCACCCAAGCAGAAAGGCTGAACAATGGGCTTCAGAGGCCAGCCAACATCCACCAGCACTGGGTGAGACCATGGTCACTGCTGTGGGGTTGGCGTGTGTCTGCCTGTAGGTGTGCACCTGCTTCTATGCAGAATTAAGAGTGCAGGGCAAAATCCCACTCCTTCCAACAGCCCAGTAAGACTGAAGCTGCTGCTGAAGGTCATGGAGGGGTGTCAGGCATGTAGACACTTTCTTATGAAGTAAAGAGGACAGCAGAAGTGAGGCTGCCATGTCCCTGCAAACCTCATTTGGCACTGGAAGGAGGAGTTCTGCCTAAAGCAGCTGACTTTTGTATGACTGTTTCTGGAAATGTAGATAAAGAACATTTCATACTGGAAAAAAGCCCTGCTGTCGAGTTAGCTATTGGCACTCCTCATCTTCCATTTCCAAGCAACTGGACAGATTCTGAATTTGGCTGTGTCTGGGATGGGGAAAGCAGTACAAAAGGGACTGGTAATCAAGGAGTGCCTCCAGCTCTCTAACCATAATAAAACACATTTTTGTACTCTTCTCTGGACACTGATGGCAAAAATCGTACTCTCTAGTAAGAGAGTTGAAATCTGGAATGATGATTGCATCAGTGGAAGGAAGCCAGACTTGCAATGCTGTAAGCAAGCAGATCTGGATGACAATCAAGATGCAGCATTATAATGAAACTTTTCAAGTTGTTTTCTTTTTAATTTTGTCTTGTGACAGGAGCCAGTTCTGATTTCACTTACATCAGACTATGTCTGACTTTAGGATGCCTCTCATGCAGCAGCAGCATGCCTGAGATCAAAACTCAGCGCCCGGGGTTTCCATTCCCCTCCTAAATATAAATTTCAAGGTGACAATAAATACCAAAACAAAAACGATATGTAATTTTAGCAACAGAGGAGCAAATTGATGCAGAATGTGTGTGACATTTTTTCAATTTTCCTCTTGTTTTTCCTGATGGTGTTTTGTGCTAAGCATTACATTTGCAGATGTAAAATTTAAAGAACACTTTAACTTCAACACTGAGAAACATAACATGTAATTTGTGGCTTCAGCCAGGAGTGATGGCCTTATTAGTAATGGGAATTTACTGATTAACTGCTGTTAGCAAAACATCATCTTCAAACCCGTTAGTCTCAAACTGGCAGCCGCTCTGTCGGCAGGAGCTTTTTTATTTCGTCTCGGGGGACTTCTGTAGAAATATTTCTCGTTTAAACAGCTTTAGCCTTGGCCTTTCAGTAATTTTTATGGTCTCCACTAATAGGTTAACAATTGGTTAAGAGCAACTATCAGCTTAATGTCAAGTCATTCACAGGGAAAAGTTCAAGGAGAGAAGTAACACTATTTCAAAAGAGGGCTTATTTTTGAACAAAGAACTCCCATCAGTTAAAAAAGCCAGAGGGATAAAAATGAATGCAAGAGAGAAATGGAAGAATCAGCACTGGGGACGAAAAGCCAGGGATCTGAGTGGGACCAGGAGAGGGGTGCCAGGGTTACGGGGTGGGGGGTAGAGGTGCACTGGAGTGCCCTGTGCTCCTCAGTGGCTGGCATGGTGTCACAGGGAGCCTGTGTTTGTGGGCTGGCAGGGCTTCAATCCCTGCTGCAGCTGCTCCTGAAATGCTACTGGGGGGAGCCTACACAGGTTGAGTCACTGCTGCTTGCAGCTCTTCATGGGTGCTCCAGGTCCCTGCAGTGATTCCCAGGTTCAGAGAACCCTAGAAATCAGCATTGTGTCTTCTTACAGACCATCACAATCTCTCCTCTCTTTGCCCATAGTTCCTTCACCAACTTGTCCTGATGGTTTTTTTTTGTTTGTTTGTTTGTTTCGGGGTTTTTTTTGGGTGTTTTTTCTTTGTTGTTTTTGTTTTGTTTTGGGTTTTTTTGGTTTGTTTGGGGTTTTTTTTGTTGGTTTTTTGTTGTTGTTGTTGTTTTGTTTTTTGTTTTTTTGGGTTTTTTTTTGTTAGCATGTTTGTTTCATCATATTCCCATTTTGCTTACAATTCCTCTTTCCTATTTTCTCCCAGTCTCAAGAAATGCCACCAGTTCTCAGCCTCTCATTTATTTCCAGGCTTTTGTCCATTCTCCTACTACCCTGTCCCTCAGGCCCAGCTCTGCAACCCTGCTCAGGATATGTCTATCTCCTTCATGTTCTCCAGGCCCTAACAGGGCACTGAGCAAGTCTACAAAGGACATGTATGCTCTTGCTCTCTGCTTCTGTGCCAGGTGTCTAAGTGGCCTACTCACAGCTGGGAAGGGAAGTCCTGCTCAGCCGTCGGTGGCACGGGTGCAATCAAGAAGGCATTGGCAGACAGATGCGTTCATCTGAACGAGTCTCGCTGCTGGGGCATGAACAGGGATTGTTTATTCCTCCTAGAGCTCTCATACGGACAGATCTTGGAATTATTTACATTGTTGCAGAAGTGCACAACCTTGCCTCCAGAGTAAATCTCTGCTGACCTGGACCTCTCTGATCCTTCTCCTGGATGTGCAGATTGAAGCAAGGGCATGGGAAGAAACTCCCATCTCCCCACAGTTTGTTTCCAGCAAAATAACTCATCTTTTCTGGACGTAATTTTTAACCAGAAGTTTTCTTCAAAACACCAGCATATGAAAATCCTTCCCAGATGCGGTCAATGTAGATTACCATAGCAAAGGTGGGCAGGCTTTCCTTCCAGACATCTGAAAAACCTGGAACCAGCCTGGCATACTACACTCCCCTTTTTCCTGGTAGTACCAGATAAGCAGTCTGTGCAGAGGGCTGTGTAAAACATCATCACCTTCCATATCCCAGCTCTTGGACCACAGGTTCCTGACAGATATGCAAGAGGCAGACAACTGCATGAGCAAGAGACTCATATGGTCTTGTATGGGGAGAGTTCTTATGTGGGGAAGGAGAGCCAAGACCCTGTTGCTATCACACCAGGGAATTAGGGGAAGAAAAACAAAATAAAAATTTGCATAATAGTTATAGAAGGCATACAGGTCTTTTGTTTGCTTTGCACTACCAGTTCTGTCAAACGGTGTTTCGCTTTCTCCATTTATGTGCATGTATATATTTTTATATACGCGTCTCTATATGTATATACACATATATCCACTCATTGCACAAAATCTAAATCATGGTCTGTTGGCTGTGCAAGGCAGGAATGTTGATATCTTATTTCCTTGTGTGATTCCTTGTGGAGCTGGGATGTGAGGCCCAGCTGGGATCTTTAGACAGAATAGTAAATGAAAGTGCCTCATGGCCCATGTTATTCAGTGATCTTCAAGATCAATGCTGGCTTCCTGAAGTCCAGTCTACTCTATACACTTCTTATAATCAAAGAAAGGAGCTTTCTCCCTCCCCCCACTATTTATTACAGTGTCTGAGCTTCAAACTGAGGCCACAGAGCCCTTTGCAGACACATAAACCAGCAATGAAGTTAAATTGCTTCACCTCAGAAACCAGGCTCTAAATGACTTCAGACAGCTTCTAAATATATTCAGTCTGAAGGAAAACTTTCTTCTGGCTTTAAAGCCTGGAGATAAAAGAACTGTCTGGTGAAAAAAAGGCAAATTTTTCCTCATCAGAAGAGCCAAAATGCTGCACTTGATTGTTTAAGGGCACAAGGGAAATATATGGCTTAAGTCAGGCTTGTTGTATGAACTGGGACCTAATTCTGTGACCCATTCGGGGTATTAGTGTCCATACCAGACAGAGGAACCTCTGGCCATCAGCAGGAGTTGGCCCAGGGCCTCCTGTCGACTCTGCCAAGGTCTTTGGCCTCTCAGCACTGGGATATGCACTTTCTTGCTCTTTCTCCTGTCCCTGGAATAGAAGCACAGTGACAAGCCACAGCTGGGGGTGAGGAGCAGCTGAGCTGCTCTATGTCTCACAAGTCTTCATTTTTGGTCTTATCTTGCAAAGGCATAGCATAAGAAGAAACAGCTTTAAAACATTTTTTTTTTTAAGTCTACCTCAAATTCAGGATTCATAAAGAGAGTTCAGAATCAATGAGTTCAAGTGGTGTCCTGATTCATCTACTTTTTCTGTAACATTAGGGTTTTTTTGCACCTGATTTCTATCTGCTAAGGGAGAGCAATAAGAAGATAGGACCCAAAGACTATTATCCAGGGTCTGTACTCCCTTTCACTGAGGTGGATGGCAAATTGACTGCAAGGGAAACTTCATCATGCTGTAGAGTTGATAGCATCGTGGAGGAAAGTGTAATTAAAGGGCAGAAAAGAGGGGAATCATCCAATGCAACGTATTTCTTGGATAGCTAGAGCTGACTCTACATAATAGGAAAAGCATTTCTTATTTTCTAGGGAAAGATTTTTAATGGTAGTTGAGCTGATATTTTTTTGGCTCTTTTTCAGGCTTTTTATTGAGACATTGCTGGAGTATTCCACTAGTTGCCAGTGTATCAAGGGGGCAGATCAACCTTGAAATATTATGGTCTTGGGACAACTTTTGCTCTTGTTTTGTCCCCAGTGTAAATCCAGACTAACAGTAATGACTTCTGCTGAGCCACCTCAGATTTACATCCACACAAATGAGAGCAGGGCCTGCCCCTGCAGAGGCAGCCTGAGGGATTAGGCGTCTGCCTGTGTGTTGTACCCTTGCCTCAAATTGCCACCCCAGCCTTAATTCAGTGGAGAACCAAAGGAACTGCTTGCCCTGCAAATGAGCATTGATGCTAATGTATCGCAGTGGGGATTTATCAAGAGGCTGACGCCTCGGTATCCATCTCTTATTTGCATAGCAGGGAAAGGTGAATAAATACATGAGATTAGTTCTGCACTGGTCAGGATAGGAGGTAATTCTGGCATTAGGAGAGCTGCAGGCTCAGCCTCAGGGAGTGTGGTAGGCAAAAGTGCTTTGTGTGTTGAACACAATGAACATTGCAGATGCATAATGACTGAGCCCAGATCCTTATTTAAAAATAAGGTTTATTAGGGAAAACATACACAGAACCAAGTAAATCCAATTCTTTATTAAAAAATACAGAAATAATTTTGCGATAGTAAAAGAAAGTACTGTCCTTTTCTATGAAACATAAATCTGAAGATTTAGGACCTTTTTACTTTATCACAGCTGGTCCCCTTCCATACTACATTCTTAAACATACTCCATCAAATTGTGAAACCCAAGCAAAAGTCTGTTGTACAAAATTAAGAACATTTAGACCAGTAATACTCAGCTTATTTAAGATGCAAACAGTATCATATAGCACACACAACAGGCAATATACAGCTATACATTAAAACATGCCTCTAAATAGTGACAGAGAATCCACTGAAAGGGATAAGTTGCAGTTAATAAAGAAAAATGTCTGAAGAAATAGAAAAAGAATCACAGTTTGAGACTACATTTGGTAAATGGCTGCACATGTATTGAAACACTGTACATATGAAGAATGAATAGATTGGACCCACCCATACAGAACATGCTAAATTAAGTTATTATTTGGCTCAGATGCATGAATATGTATGAGATCTAGATATGGTGGGCAGGTGCATATCTGTGTACATACATCAGACCAGGGTGTACATACACATAGAAAGGCACACAGCTCCACAGCTGAAGACAGATGACTTCAATAAAACCCTTTGAGGCAGGGTGAAAGCAATACTAACACACTGTTTGTCATAATCGAGCCACTCCTGGGACTGCAGGCATTTTGTTAGTATGTTATCTCCACTCCTAAGTTCCACATTTGTTTTACCTCAGCTCTCCTTTTTTTTGCATATTGGCAAAGTGAATACAAAATTATTCAATATAATGCAATGTTTACTGTTAGAGATGGTTTATTGAGGAGGATTTGATGGCTGAGAAACATGGATTGCATTGTTTTTCCAATAAGTGGAACTAAGGAGCAGGTGTCTTTTCCCTGACTATTGTTAGCATCATATGGTAATCCTGGCATAATTAATAATATATCCTGTGTGTCATTTTTAGTAAGACTTTTTGGTCAAAAATGGAGATGACTTGTATTAAGAAGAGTTGTAGGCATCTAAATCTATGTAGGCATCTAAGAAACTCAAATTGTTTATTATCTCCTGACAATACGAGAAAAATAATGTTAAAATATGGTGCTAAGTAAAATGAGTGGACAGCAGAGTGAACATTAGGCTTTCCAGAATCAGAAATTACCTATATTCAGCATGTCAAGCAATCAGCTTGAGACAAAGCTCAAGACTTATGGCAATGACACAAATGTTCAGACTTGGCATCGACTGGCACAGAACTGCATTGCTGCATGGGGGCCTTGAAACTGCTCACAGGCTGAGATGCTTTCTTTTTGCTCATTGAAAGAAAGCAAAACAAAACAGTGCTAAGGCAAAGATGTGTGAAAGATGAACACAGAAACCCTGACTGTTCTCTCGTCAGTGAGTGTGCCATGGATAGCCTCGCACTGATGCTGGTGGGGATGATCTGGAATTACACCAGCATCAGGAAAGAAGCAATGAGGAAGATTTACACAGCAGGACATGCTCAAACACCCTGTAAAGCTATGTGGTGCTATGGATTGGGGATAGGGGTGGGAGAGCTCTGGGATGAGTCGATGTGGTCTTTCCTTTCCAAGGGGGCACTCAGGCAATATCACTCCTGTCACAGCCCATGGGGCTGTCACTGGCAATGCTGTACTGAATAAACAAACAAACAAACAAACAAACAAATAAACCCTGCTGCCTTTTGCCAGCAGGAATAGGGTAGGAGCCTGGTGACACCAGTGTGGTAGTGCCAAGTAAAACCACACAGGACAATGAAAGGAGGGGGACAATCGGAGCCAAGAACTGTAAAAAGTCCTCAGCCTTATATACACCTCACATCAAGGCATAGAATCATAGAACAGAATCATAGAATAGTTTGACTGAGTCATCAGCATCATTCAAGCCCATAATCTTATCATGACAGCACATTTTTATTGAATATGAAATCAAATCATTTGCATTCTGTTTTTAATATACAGGCTGGCAGGTGAAGGAATCCTGGTGAGCTACTGTATGTGAAATGATTTCTCTGTTTTGAGAGCAGAGCAGTCACTGAGGACAAACCTGTGCCATGGGCTGGACAAGCACCTGTATCTCCCGTGGGATTTGGATGAGAGCAGTCACAAATACATTTTTCTAATGATGTGAGGTGTGGAGATGTTGTGTCTATAATAAGTGGTATAGACTGTAATCAATTTGGGAGTGTCAGAATGCAAGACTGTGAGTTTGAACTCTAGGTTGTAACTAAATTGCTTGCCTAGTCAGGTTTTACTCTCTCTAGCAGATATTGTATATGCATGAAAAAATTAAAATAGCTGTATCATGCCTTGATATCTGATGCCTGTTACAAAATATCTACTCCTAAGGCTGTACAGTACCGGAAAGAGCTATCATTCACCTTTCAAGGTTAGTACATATGTACAAAATTTCAACGTTATAAAATATCTGCAAGATGTGATGAAAGATGCCCTACTGATATGGCTGCTGCAGAAACTGAGGCTTATCTAGCAAATTACAGAACATTAAGAATCAAAGCTAACACACTTTGAGCTCAATTAGCAATACAAAACCTGATAGCTGTACATACATCAAAAAAACTCTGTACATGCTTCACTAGCCCTGGAAGATAATGCTGAAGAGTTGGAAGAGAGTTGAGAGCAGCATTTAAAGGAAAAAAAATTATAAGTGTGAGCAGGAGTTGCTCTATTTTGTGGCCTGATTTAAGGCTGCCACTTTCCAGCTGGATAGAAACTGTTCTGTTCTCATCCTTTGCTCTGTTTGGAAACAGAGACCCAGAGCCAAGATCTGATCTCATTCCTACTGGTAGAAGCATGCAGTAGCCCCACAGAAGCTACAGTCATTACTCTAAGCTCACACTTGTGCACCCATGTGTGCTATGCCCTGCATTATTGCACATATTTCAGCATGAAGGGTGATGCTGTAAATATTGAAATGCCAGTTGCCACAAAGATTTTTTTTTCCCATTCTTAATATAAGCTTACAAGCATTGCCTTCCCTCACTGCTGATTTTGTCTATCCCACCACCACCTTCCAGCTGGCCAACATCACTTCTCTTCTTCCTCCAATTGGATGGCTCTTTCCTACCTTCTGTTGCCCCTATCACTGGCAATGGGCACCTCTTCTTTCCAACCAACTTTCTGATGCTGGCTGAAAGCAAGCTGGACCTTCTCCAAGCCTGGGGAAGCAATGCTGGTGGCTCTGTGCACATCAGTGCTCACACCTGCCTAATGGTGTGCCATTCGGAGGTCCAAGCCTGGTCCATGTGGCCATCAGCAACAGGGTGGCAGCCAAGGATTCATCCCAGTGAGCAGTGTAACTGTGTCTGTTCAGAACAAGGAGAATTTAAGCAGCTTGAATATCAATAGGCAGCACAGGAAAAGATGGAAGCTAGAGGGGGAAACTGCACTTACCCTTCATAAAAGTGCTGAGCCTTTAATGAGATATTTATTGCAAATAGTCATCCGCCAACTAGTTAAAAACCCTCCTCAAGAAGTGCCTTTCATGCTGGTGAATGAAAGCAGTGGAAGAGTTTTTGTGCGAGATAAAGAGTGTGTCAAAAAATGTACAGACAACCTAATTCAAAGATGTCAGTGCATGGTAGTTTCTGTCACAGCAGAACTGGTACAAGATTATCCTGTGAAGGGCACTTGATTGAAAGGAAAGAAAGGGTTGCAGAAAACTAGACAAAAAGAAAGGGGAAATGGAAGAAAAGGGAAGAGCCACAAGGTAGACAAGGAGTTGTGGCGGGGATGAAGGAGACGTACATTGTTACTGAGAGAGGGATAGGAAGGAAAAGAAGAAATGCTGCAAGAATAGAACTGGGGAGAAAAAAATTAAACAAACTACAGTGGGAGGATAGGAATGCAAAGAGTGGGGAAGCTCCAAGGGAAAAGACTAGATAACAGAGGAAGACCGAGGTGGAGAAGAATGAGTGAAGGGTGAAGGACTAACTGACCTTTAGAGGCCCATTTGGGTGCTATTTTTCAGGTGCCTAAAGATGTAGGAAAGGGCTGTGTGAGGACACAGATGTGGACAGCACTGGGAGAAAAGCCAGAATACAATGAGAGTAGAGGGTCTTGTGGGTAAGGCACTAGAATCAAACAGGAGGCTTGGGTTCAGACCCCTGGCTTCAACAAAGGCCAGGCTGAACAGTGTCGGAAAGGAGGCTGTGCTGTTCACCTTCATGGAAGTTTTGCTTCATTTTT
Source organism: Picathartes gymnocephalus (assembly GCA_013390045.1). Lineage (NCBI taxonomy): Eukaryota > Metazoa > Chordata > Aves > Passeriformes > Picathartidae > Picathartes > Picathartes gymnocephalus. Next base: position 173,594 of record WEKY01010186.1, read on the forward strand.
CTCTATTCTATTCTGCTATTTTCCACTCACATCACTGTGGATGACTTCTATTTGTTTTCAGCATTTATCTGCAATAGGAAAGGGAAACTCTCTGTAGGAAACCCTTCTCCTTAGGTTGTCTCTTTTGTCTTATGAAGCTGTCAAGTCTCCAAGGCAGGCTGAACATCTCACTGTATCCCCACACAGCACTGGAAGCAATTCCTACATGTTGTTGTGACACAAATACTGATAGTGAGTTTTGATAGTGGTAGTCAAACAAGCTTGCATTTAAACTTCAGTATTGTCAGAGGACAGCTCTATTGAATGAGATACCGATTTTGTTTACACTGGTAAAAATCTGTAAGAGTTCTACTAAATTTACAGTGTCAATAACTTCCATTTACAGGGTCAATGGAAGACTAGAAACTAGGTTGGCTTCTTGTATGTATATAGACTGGGTAAACAAAAGAATTTTTACTGCTAGGTTTCTGAGAGGCATTAAATGAAAAGCTGGGTATGTTGACCTGCTATGCAGCTGCGGCTGTAGCTGCTTTTTGAAGTTTTTGTGCCACAAGATTAAAAAAAAAGAAAAAAAGATATGTTTTTCCTTAAATGCTGACTCTTACCAAGCTGATCAGAAGCTTTCTGGATGCTACAGCATATTAGAAACACCATGAAGAGGACAGATAGTTTTTAGAGACAGTCATTTGGTTTGAGTGGAACCTGGACATGCAGATGAATTCACCACACTGCCACTACAGCAAATGCTCAGGGCCATAAAACACATTACAGATCAGGAAACCATCAAAATAAGGGATAATATTAACCACTAGTCTTTCACTGGCTTGCATTTACTTCAATTCAGAAATTCTTTTCTCTCCTTTGATGTTCCAGCTGAAAGACACCGAAACCTGTGAAACTGCTCCACTCCAAAATGTCCTCATTCCTGTACCACTTGGACTTCAGGTTTTTCCCATTCCCCACTCTTTCAGAAACATCTGACAAAATGAAGTTGGTTGCACATATTTCATGTTCACAAAGGGCAGCAGGATCCCAGTTTTCTACAACACTAAGCGAAGACTCTGGGTAATAAGGACATACTGTTCTATGCAGGGCAAATTCAATACAGACTGGAGACAGGGCACAAACTCCATGGGAACCTCAGTGAAGCTGGGGGCTTTCCCATTTTTAAAGCCCCTCCTTCCTAGTTGCTCTGTCCTGCTGTTATTTCACTCACTTCACAGCCTGTCTGTGCAGCTAGGCAAGCCTCTCTGAGCAACACACATCCTCCCCAAATGCTGCTTTTTGGCAGCTGCCCATAGACCAAGAGGAGCAAGACTCCGTAGTAAGAGACAAAGTCTCTTCTGAAGTTCTGTGAGCTATTCCTGTCCGATTATGGCACTACCAAGAGATTTGATCATTTGAAGTATGATGAAGTGTGGTGAATGCTGAAGGAGCCAAAAGTTGTGGGTCACTGAGACTCATTTTGAAAAGTTTTATTTTTAAATTCCACCTCAGCCTTTGCCTCAGGAACATGTGGAAATCTCCCAGCACAGCCATGTTCAAATCAGTGCAAGTTTCTGCCTAGTGGCATGGCTGAAATCCTCAGGGCATGGGCTTTGGTTTGCTCCAAAGTGGAAATCCCAAACCACCTTCCATGAAACTCATAGCTGAAATGCAAAGCTAACAGGAGAAGGTGTTGGGATCAGGTAGAGGTGCAGCTGGAAGAACTCTCTTCCAGTAAGCTAGCAGCCCTCCTGGGAGCAGGGGAGAGGAGGCTGGCCAGCAGTGGCTGTCTCCGCTCTTTATAAGAGAGGATGGAATAGCTTGTTAGGCTCTGGTTACTATGGGACATGGCTGAAGCTTGACCTGGTTTATGAGCCAAGCCCTAGTCTTATGAATTCAATAGAAATTGAATTCAACAAACCTCAGTGGGACCTGGGTTTGGCCTAACAGGCTTTATTTAGAGTATTGAGTGAGGGAAACATTTTTCTTTAGATTACAGTTGAAGGATTCTTGGGTTTCAGCTTAAGTCTTATGGTGGCAGTGTATTGCACACTCATATTTCTTTCTTTTTCTTTAATAAATCACTTTTTTCCTGTACTTAGCCTCTGACCAAAACCTGTCTGCTTGAACTGCAATAAACCTGGCTGGTCAGTGATATCTTTGCTGAAAGCAATCTGCTCCAACCATACCACGCATGCACTGGCTGACCCCCAGGGCTGCCACTTCCCCCCCCACAATCCTGATCGCTCTTGCTCCAGGTACCTGGTGGGGAGCCGAGGCTTTGGGAATGAAGGGAGAGAGAGATTGCAAATACATCTTTCTGTAACTGTACTTCTGAGGCACAGAGATTTGCTGGAGCTGGGGCCAGAATGAGCAAGCTGTGCTCGAGTCTATCAGATTTGTGAAGTACAGATGTGATAATTCCACTGCAACCACAAAAGAATTTACAACAGGAAGTGTTGCAGCTGTTGCTTATTAGCATTAGTACAAATTATGTGAAGCAAATTGTTAACAGTCATGTTTCCATAATATTTAACTCATGGCAGTGTATAAAAGTGATTTTTTTTCAAGCAAAATTTTACATTTCCAAGGGAATTGATTTCCAACTCTCCATGAAGGGAGCATGGATTGGAGAACAGCATGTAACTACTTCAAGGCATCTGAGGCACTGTGTGCAGCTACTTGCCTGCCTTCTCTGGTAAAGGTGAGTGAATTTAGGACCATATTTCTTGGTGAGAGAAGGAAAATCCCTACGGCTCCATATGACCCAGTGGCCAGCGGCGAGGTGTAATGGTGCGTGGGTGTCGTATTTTAAATCTATCTCAGCCAAAAATCAGCACATTCTGCCCCATTATGGAGCTGCTGAGTAAAGTTCTGCACATAGAAGTGCCTGGAAAGGGAAGGAGGATCTTGCTGACCTGCCATTTCCCTGACTTTTTACCTTCAATGTGTTTGTTACGACTTACTTCCCTAGCAACCCCAAGCCAGCTGATGTGGAAGCAGCCTGCACCAGCACAGCAGTTCCATAACACAACCTCAGGAAGGTGGATTTGGGGGCAAAATCCACAACCCAACAAACTGAATGTGCAACTGACTGAAGGTGCAGACTGAAACACTGGGATGCAACCTGTGTGTGTCTGACAGGACAATCCCCAAGACCAAATCCCTGGGCATGACACCTCTCTCCAGCCAACCAGTTTCAAACCAGGGGAGCAGCTGGTTTTGGTCCTTCCACACCTGCTGCCCTGCTGGATCAGCCAGAAGCAGGCAGTCCTTTCAGGCACCTCCTCTGTCTCTCTCCTAGCTGCTTTGGGAAGAAGCAAGCAACTGGCCCTGTGGAGGGAGGTTGTAGTTTCGAGAGGGGAAGGGCCTGAAAAGCATTTAATTTTAATTAATAAAAAGGGGGCATTTAATTCCTGCCTGTGTTTCTGGTGCCAAGGGAGGATCAGTTGTACCTGGGTGGATGTCTGACCCTGGAGATGCTCCTCTGTGGGGTGAGCTGAGGGGTCATTCACAGGTTGCTCGAAGGACCTGGGGGATCTCCCTCACGATGTCTTTCTTTCAAACAGAAGCTATTCAAATGAAAAGAGAGAGTAGGCAGGCAAATAAAGAAGGCGCTAACTAATTAACTGAGGGGTTTGGGTACGCTTTGCAGAAGCAGGAGCTGGCAGGTTCCTCCCTGAGCGTGTGCAGCCCCCAAACAGTGCAGCCAGTGCCCGGGGGTTGCTCCACCCCATGAGCAGGAAGGGACCACGGGGTGGCTGTGCCAGGATAAAAGGAATGGCCATCCAGGGCTGCTGCAGTCAGGACTAGTCTTCAGAGGATGGGGTGTGCTCCTGCTGCTGATACAACAGAGGCATTCTTTCCACACAAAAACTTTATCAGCCGTTTTCTTGTTGTTTTACTAATGATTGCTGGTTTTGCTAATAATGCTCCATTTAATCCCTCACAGCCATCCGTTCCTTACAAAGGAAGGAAGTGTAACTCATGAAGACTGCTGACAACCTATAGAAATTCAGCCATCAGTTTAAGGGCAATAACAGCCCAGAGTGATGCTCTACATGCCGGTCCCAAGGGTGCCTGCCTGCATTAATCACACTGAGCGAAGCTGCTAACGCTGCAAAGACTGCTGCACTCCTCAGCCTGCCAAGCAAGACAGTGGGCTCAGAGAGGTGGAGGCATTCCCAGAGGCATTTCTTGAAATGCAATTAGGTCTGGCTGGGGAGGGAGGCATTTGCTGGTGCGAGAGAAGAGGCTGTGATGGCAGGTGGATGGGAAGGCAGCGAGGGTGGCCTATGTTGGTAGCTGAGGCTGAGCTGGTCAGCCACGCAAGATCCAAGAAGATGATGTGCCAGGGAGCACTGGCTCTGTGCTCCCAATACCCTGTAACCACCACTCAAGCAAGGGAGGAGTGGTCCCCAAGTCCTTGGACTTCGATTGCTTGCTTTTTTCAAAAGAAAAAACAAAAAAAAAAATGAAAGCTCACAAAGAATTGAAACAGCCTGGAGCAACCAAAGTGCCTTTTGATCCAACTATGAGTGCTTAGAAGTAGAAAAAAGGCACATATGTGTGCCTTTTAAAGGTATCGGACATCCACCCACCTGCTGGAAACAGTTAAAAAATACAACTGGGTTGGCTACAGTCTGAAGGGAGAACTGTGAAAGGAATAGCAAGTGAAGTAATTTTTACAGGTGATGTCTAAAGCAGCAGCCAACGGAGAAGCCACTGACATGCATATTCTGGTTCTTTAGTGCCTTTCTGAGGAAATGGCCTGACACCCTCAGCAGAGCAGAGCTGCTTAACTACCTTCAATGACAAGACTTGAAAGATAAAAATTAGGTCCAATTTCTATATTACAGCAATCACAATAATGTTTTTCTCCTAATTGCCTCTCAAGTGAAATAAAACAAAACAACATCGTGCAATGAGGAGTTTTTGTCATAAGCATTACTTATACATAAAATGACTCCACCAACTGCCTCCCCTGTGAAAAACAGAACATTAAATATCACAGCCTGGACGGTCCTGATGTACCTACAAGTGTGACATCAAATGAGATGGCACCACTGACTGTGTGCATCAGATACAGACCTGAAAACTATTTCAGCATGTTAAATCATGTGTACGAACATCATTACCACCATGGAGTCTCTTCACACTGTGCTGGTATGATCACCCCCTCAGCTGTAACATCCAGAGTAGGGGTCAGACACAGAACAGAATGGGAAGGATTCTTGCTTAGGAAAGTCTAGTTCTGGGTTGGTTTTTTTCCCCCACTCTCAGAACAAAATGTGAAGCTACAGATCCTCCAGGAAAATACAATAAAATGCAAAAATATTCTTGGAACAAAAATGTTCCACTCCAAAATGTCAAAATGATGTTTTGACACTCCTGAAAGCTGTAGTTTCAGTTAAATAGAATTTAATGTTAGAAAGTGACATGCTTTTATGAAGAGTTTTGGTTTTGACAAAGTGGGATTTTCCAGTTTTGAAGCCATCTGATAAAGTTTAACCATCTCTGGTTACTGATATATTACAGCAAGGTGGGGTTTTAAGTGAAGGAATTAAAACCTCATTTTGAAAAAGGAAGAGAGGTTAACTAAGTTTGTAATTATGACAAAAAAAAGATTGTTTGAGGACACTCTGAAGGAGATATTACTAATACAGCAAGACTTTTACATGTTTTGGGAATGCAAGAGTGAAAAATGAACTGTACAGGTTTGCTGTTGATGGAAAGTCACCTCTGCCTCAACCAGAGAGCTGACCAAAGAGATCTCCATTCTTTATACCACAGACACAAAATGGGTGTTGTGTTACAAGCATTGGCACATTTAGGGTTCCCTATATTATGTCACTCAATGACATATATGACTTTTCATTTAATACAGCTGTTCAGCTATTCCTATTTAGGGTGTCAGCATGCAGACAGGATTTGCTGAAAGCTGGTCAGTCCTGCAAAGATCAAATCCTGCAAATTTATGACAAGTTTTTAAAATTAGGAGAGTAGTCCCCAGGAGTTTAGTGAAAGCCTTGTAGGATATGGTTTCCACTATTTTTAAGGATTTCCAGGAGTAGGCCCTTGAATGGGAATCTTTTTGTAGGAGTTCTAGTCTACCAACATGCATCAAGTTGAATTTTATTTCATGAGGTATTTTTGGTAACATTCTTTTCTACATAAACAGGGTTAAACAATCTTGCATATTATCAGGACCCTGTTTCTTAATTCAGTTGAGCTAACTAGCTCTAAAATCACCTGCACGACTTACAAACACTTGCTACCTCTCCTTGCCACGCATAACAGTTTGAACTATATGGATGTGTCCCTTCATAGTCATCCTTTGTGGATGAGAACAAGGACATACCCATTCCACACATTACTTCCTCAGCCTGAGACCTGTTTTCTCCACCTCAGTTACACAGAGTGTCAACAAGCACCTTCTAGATTTGTGTAAGAGGCAGAAGTGAATTTTTAATTCACTTGAGACAGAAAGTCCAGCACATCTGTCTGTGTACTGGAAGCCACAGCGCAATCAGGAACCAGCCCTACAGCATCTGTCCCGGGCCTGTCATTGCAAAGGGAAGAGACATGCCCAGGTCCTTGTGAGGAACCATCCCACCCGGCTTCCTCGTTTTTTAAAGATGCAAACAAAAACAAACCCAGAAATTCAGATTTTTCTTGGAGTGCCACAAAGTGTTCGCCAGGCTGAGGCGGCTCAGGCAAGGGAGCTGACAGCTGTGTGCGCCAGACATCGTGGGAGCCATCCACCCCCTCTTTGGTGTGACGGGAAACATCCTGTCAGAAACACTCTCTGCATTTGGGCTTCTCTTGAATTAATTATATGTAGACGGTGACGGGCGCATCCTGCTGGGAGCCTGCGATTCCTTGGCGGTATTTACGGACGTGTTCGATAGGAGAGTCATGATGGTCAAAGCTCATCAGACGGAAAGCATCGCAGCAGCAGAGCTCCAGCCACAAGTCTGCTGGGGCTGCTCCCTCTAGCGGGAAAAAGGACTTTAGCTGGGGAAAAAAACCTTCCCGTCCCTCCCTCTTTTTTACAAAAATTCTTTTTTTTTCTTTTTTTTTTCTTTGTTCTTTTGTTTGTTTGTTTGTCTAAGTGAATAATTCAAGTTTTCCGGATAGTGCAAGACGCGGCGCAGTTTCCATCAGACAAAAGGTGACCAAACGCTGCACTTTTCCATCCACGGAGAGTGGAGCTGGTGCCCAGGCAATGCAGGTCAGTGAATACTCCTCAGAGGCGGACTCGTGGCAAGTGAGGGACTCTTGGTTTGTCTTCTAGCAGCCCTGGCATATGCTGTAGCTGTGTTTGGTTTTGATTTCTCACTTCTGGTTACAAAAATAGGACTTACTATACTCATAATAATAATAATGATACAAAATAATTATTGTAATTATATACTTTTTGGCAAATTATTAACACAAAGCAGCCCAAAAGATCCCATTGGAATAAAAAAAAGTGACAATGCACAAATGTTAAAAAAGACAAAGTCTTTGATAAAAAAGAAGGAAAAGCAATCTGCAAATGAATGCATTTCTATAAGGCAACGTTACCTTTAGTCTTCTGTCTAGATTTAGCTCAGATTCTGTTGTTCAAGAAATTGTTAGAACTTAACTTGCTTCAGCTTATCAATGTGGTAACACAGTTTCAGTGCCGGTCCCAATTTCAGCCCCAGGTATTTCATGATCATGTCACTTTTCAGCAGTAACAAAGCATTGCCATCAATTTCCTGGTTTCAAAAGAAAGGAAGAGAATCAAAATGTGTTAACCCCCCCTTTAAGTGCTGTGTCCTGACACATTACACAAGGTGAATTAGAAACAGTGTGTCATTTAGGGTAGAGCTACCTGAAATGTCATGCATTTTGAAATTTCATTTAAAAATTGAAATCTGAGGTATGATAGAAGGAGGCTGTAAAGGAAGGTTTAATTAAATACTACTTTTTATTCTTCAAGGAACTATAAGATTAGCTCAGGTTTTCAATTTATTTTGCAATTAAAAGTAGAATTTTTAAAAAATCAGGGTTGCTTTAAGCACAATTCTGAGAAAAGCCAGTCAGCCTTGAGAGAAAGGTATGAGTGATGGAGAGAGCAAAGGATGTAGCCACATTAAACTGCTAATAGAACACCTCTGGATCTCAGTTTCAGTTTTGTCCCCAGCAATCTGCGTGTTTCATATATCTCCAGTATACTTATATCCAGTGATGCGAGTATACGGTATATGTGTGTGTGTATATTTATATATATATGGGTTTTTCTCAAATTGAAGACAGTAGCAACTTGCTTATTTAATTGCATTTATTAATAAAATTTGGTAAATTTTAATTTAACTCTCATTTAAGTGGAGGAACTTGCCACCAAGCTCAGCTGTTAATCCCGGAACTGCTGGCTTGAAAACCTTCTAAAATTACGGAGTGCTACTGTGAAAGCAGCCTGAGCCCACAGAGAAACAGGCTCTCCTTTACCATGGGCTGTAGAACACAAAAGGTTTCAGCTGTACTGTCTTTCATTGGACCCAAACGTTGTCTGGTTTTCCCTGACTCTATCAGTGGATCTGCCAAAAAAATACTACCCAACCCCACAGATTCCAGCACGTTTACACACTGGGAGTGTCAGAGCTAAAACGTCACAAGTGCTATGCGCGTGTGCATACACATGCACAGATAAACACACACCAGTGCTGTCTACATTGTGTTCTATGGTTTTGACGGTCAGATCTTTCCACTGTGATCTATTGCCTACTTATTAAGCAATGCTATGGATCCTAATTTGCCCTGATCATTATTATTCCATTCACTAGGTGATTTATCTGATGAGCAGTTAAGGTCACTTTCTGATTAACTCAATCAATTAATGCTCTTCATTTTGCAACCCCCACTCTATCCATAATAGAAACTCTCTACAATTCCTCGTTCTCCTTGTCATTATTTTAAGGAAGCAAAGGTAAAGTATGAATAAGTGTTACATATAATTACTATTTGCATAATAAATATAATAAGAACTCCTTTAACTGTGGTGCCAAAGGGTAAAAACACTGTCAAGGGTCAGTTGTGGAGGCAGCTGTTTCTAAATGTTGAGTTCAGCATTTTATTATTTCCATTATTATTACTGTGTAGGGGTCAAAATTAAACTCCATGACAATAGTATGCCAGAGGGAGCATTCATATCCAATTAAATATCCCATATTAGCCATTTCCCTGTGCAGATTCTTGGCTTGACTTCTTTACAGTATTACTGTGTCAGCCCTTTTAAAAATAATTTTAAAGAAGAAGACTTTGATAACGTGGTTCTCACATGTGCAATAGCCCCAGAAGAAGATCCCGAACCAGGTCGGGAACAGGTAACATTCAGTGCCATCAGTGCCACCTTTCCCCTCCTCCATTTCCCTTCCCCCATCTTTCTACCAAGTCTTTCCTGATGATAGATTCTGCATGGGCTCTCGCACAGTGCTGCTACAAGGTCCCTGGCCAGGGCAGTGGCTCCTTTCCCTGAGACCAAAAGCTCTGTCAGTGATGGCCTCAGCTGTCCATGGCACACAGACGTGCTGAGGGAGCAGAGAACAGCCAAGGGGAGCTGATAGGAAGTTTCTCAGTCTTTGGTGGACACTCTCAGGAGCTACCTGTGACAGAACTCCTTGGGTATCTTGGCAAGGAGCAAAGCTTCTGCTCCTGGTAGGTAGAGCAGACAGAGCCAGGACATCCTGCAGTGCCTGTTGGGGCAGTGAAGGATGTGGGCTGCAGGCTGGAAGTGCTGCCTCTGAGGACTGAGGACAACACCCAAATTTCCAAATAGAGCAGTAGAAAAGTAAACTGCCCACATTGCAGGATACATCCTCCAGCTGTTTTCTTCCTGCTGGTCCCAATAGCCTCTCTCTCCCAGCTCAGATGAGCTGATTGCCAAAGCAACTATTTTGGGCGATGGCTGGGCCTTGTCAGTGACAGTAAGTGCTTCTAAGTAAATTATGCACCTGCTTCACAGAAAGATTGAACATACAGGAAGATATGGCTGAGGTTAATGGACTAATCACTTGTCTCTCACCCTTGGGGTCTTTGTGCTAATCCAGATGAGGTTTGAAGGCTGAAAAATTGCAGGGATATATATAACTCAAAGGTGTAATTGAATTGAGTTGTGTGGCAATCATACCCAGGTTCTCACACCTATTGCATATTTTACAAGGAAACCAGTGATAAGTAGAGCCCATGGGTGCTGGGTGTGCAACAAAGGATGACAGGGACAGTCTTTAGTGGCAATTTAGTTTGATCTCTTTGGTCACAGAGCAGCTGCAGTATCATGGCATTCTCCAGAGCAGCTGGCCCATGACTGCCTGGAGTGTTCCCCTGCCCTGCTGCTACATAAAAGCATACTTTGCTACAAATCGAAGCTAGACAAAACTAGTACTTTTGCACTCTCCCTATTTACAAGACCAACTTTAAAATTTGGGTTTTTTTCCCTTGGGATGTACCTGTATGCCTCAGACCATGTCAGTTCTCACTCCCTTGCATGAAGATTTTCTCTTGATGCACAGCTCCTTCTGATATTCTCAGAAACTCATTCTGTAGCAAGTTCCTTCCAATCTGAAGGTGACTTGTTTATCTGCCTGGTACACTGGCTACACATGACCAGTATAGGCCATCCTTTCATTATCAGCTTATAAGGCAGAAGGCATGAAAAGTAGGCCAGCACCTGACCTGTACCTGCAGATTTGGCCCCACACCGCTGTGCCTGCTGTTGTTCTCATCCCACAGACCTGTCCACAGAACGGCAAATGGCCGCAATACCTTCCTAGGGTGAGCAGACACCAAGGCCTGTGTTCATCTCCATTTGCAGCTGCTCCTCAGCCACCTCCTCTCCTGTATCTGGAAACCCTGGAGGTGGAGTGTAGCTGGAAGTCCATTTATCTCCCTCAGCTCTCGTCTGCAGCCCCACAGCCCCACTTGTCTCTGCTGGCACGGGGGCAAGGAGTGATCAAGCCCTCTTGTTGTCTCTGCAGCACTTGGGGTGCTGGTCAGGACTCAGGGCTGGGGAGAAATTCTCATTTAGACCTAGGTCCAGGCACCTATATGAAAAGTTATGACCACCAGCTGAACACAAACAAGTCTCTTTCAGGGTAAAATCCATTTTTTATAGCCAGACTGAATTAAGCAGAGATGGAGAAGGCCAAAAATGGTAATAGATATATTGGTGTCAACTCCATATACAGCAGCAGAACAAGAAACTCCAGATCAGATAAGTTTACTGTCTTCCCCTTTACTAATTAAGCATAATATAATTTCCATCACTGGAGGTTGCCTCAAAAGCAACTATCATATCCTCTAGTGAGTCAGCAGGTCTGTTTAATTTGGTTTTGTAGTTACGTAGTACAGAGGTGAAAAAGACTAAAACATTGGCTGTTTGGGGTTTCTCCTGCTAAGTATCTAGAGACACATAAAAATGTTCTTCAGAGAAGAATCATATATATCCTGTGAAAAAAATTGTCATTGAAATGAGGCTTTTTTGTGCCAATCTGACAATGAAAAATGAGCACTAGATTCCCAGTGCTTTCTCTTAGGCTTGGCATAGAAACAATTTATGCTGGAGTAGCTGGGAACAAACAGTGAGCATATTCTAAAGACACTGTTAGAATTTCCCCATTGAAGTATAAATGAATAGAGTAGCATAACATAGCATAGCATAGCATAACACAAAATACAGTAGAATAGAATAGAATAGAATAGAATAGAATAGAATAGAATAGAATAGAATAGAACTGTTTCAGTTGGAAGGGACGTACAATGATCTAGTCCAACTGCCAGAGCAATTCAGGGCTGACCAAATTACACCATGTTATTAGGGGCATTTTGCAAAAGCCTCTTTAACACTGACAAGCTTGGGGCATTGTCCACCTCTTCACAAAGCCCGCCCTGGTGTTTCAGCACCATCTCAGGGATAAGTGAAATTTCTTTAGCCCAAACCTTCCAGAGGTGCTGAACTCCTCGATAGGCCCTGCCTTCAGCCTGGCTGAGCACAAACACTGCCTATAGCAGCCCCAGGCAGCTGAGAGGCTCTGTGTGTGACATGTGTTGGCTGTCTCTTGTGACTTAAATTACCCAGAAGTGGTAAGGGCAGCCTTCTACATACGTGTTTTCTGAAGAGCTCCACGTGAGGGCCTAAAGTTTGAGGGTCTGCATCCTTCACAAACCAAACCACATCATCCACTGTCCAGGTCGAAGGATTCTTGCTTGATGGCCGAGCTGTGTCTTGTCGTTCAGGTGAAGGACTTGAGGCTATTGGTACAAAAAAGCCCACAACAGTGAATTACAATGGCATGCAGAGGTTTCCTTGGTTTGTGATTGTGAGTGTGCAGGGCTTTGGCAGCCTCACTGCAGCACTGGACATTGGCTCTGTGCGTGCAAGTATCAGCCTGAGATGGTGGCACAGGAAAAAAAAGGGGACTTGCAGTAGTTTCCAATCTGACTGCTTATTGGAAGACATGATCCCAGCTGGTGAATTGTGTTAAAAAACATGAAACCCTAAGGTCCCTGCTGGGGAAGGAAAAATGTGCCAGCTGCCAGGCCCTTAAACCAAGCTGCCCCTGCTGTCTGATCTGCAGCAGCAGGGATCTTGCCTCAAGAAGATGCTACTCTCACACCTGGAGAGAAAGTTCTTAAACTCTGAACAAAGGAGTTTGCCATTGAATGTGAAGGCTAGAGGATAAAATCAGGATTTAGCAAATAGGGTTTTTAAATTTGCATTCAGATATTCATACTTGTTTTAGAGCTTAGCAGAAGGTTTTCAGTCCATATCCTCCTAATCTTAGTCTCTCACAAAGCTGATGGTCCCCAGTGAATGCCAATTTGGAAAGTTACTAAAACATGTGAAGATGAACATTGCACATGTGACTTTTTAATGGTATAAGCCCTCGATGATTTAAGGTGACTTCAGCTTGCTATAGCTTTAAATCAAGTGAATAAAGGCACATCGGAATGAAAGTGCATTTATGTTTTTATTCTTAGTCTCTGCAGAATTATAAATCTCAATCTCCACCTGAATATAATTTGTACCCCCACTTATGCTGCTTCTTTATGACAAGAACTATATTATGCTAGGTTACAGGAAAGCTGTTTCCATTTGTTTATATCCACACCAAGCAAACTTTGCATTAGCAGGCAGCAGCACACAGATGCATTAAATGTAACTTGCTCACATCTGCTCATCTCTTTCTGTCAAGGCCCAGTTTTTAATGAGAGAAGTGCAAATGGCTGCAAAACCAAGTATACACTACAGAAGATCAGAAATCAAACGAAGAGTGTTTGTAGAGGGAGACCACAGACACCTAAACTAGAGCCTGGAAATGCCCCAGGTAGCCAAGAGGCAATCACAACTGCTGAGCTGAGAAGGGATGAGCTCTCCAGAGAAATACTGAGCTCATAAAGACAGATGAGATGTGTGAGAATCCCCATGCGTGACTCAAAACATGATCCTAATGCACGTGAGTAAATGTGCTGGGTGGGTTTGGGGCTTATGTAGATTGTCATTCCATTGACTTCAACAGAGCTCTGCTGATTTATATTAGCTGAGACTCTGTCCATATATGCCCAATAATGGATTTATGTGCATATTGGTCTGTTCTTTCCTTGCCACCATGCTCATCTTACAGTATAATGTAACGAGGTGTATTTGCAGTTACTCAGAATGAACTCCAGAAAGCGGCAGTGCTATAAATGTGCAAATCTGGTCCATGGTTTTCATAATGATGAGATGTAAATATCATGATAATTGCACTCTCATTTGCTAAGTCACTGTTCTGGATACAAAGGACAAGGAACAGCCGCAGGTCCTTTTAATTAGACAGCGAGGACTGGTGTTTGTATGGACTCAGGTGACCCTGGGCTCCTCTCACAGAATAAATGCAATACACAACAGTACAGACACCATCTGGAGCCTTTGGCATGAAACAATGAAGACAGAGAATGCAAAAAGAACAGGGTAATCTTGGCCAGCGCCTGGATCATCAGTAACATTGAGGAACTTTGTCAGGGACAAGTGGGAGAACTGAGACTTGTCTTGGAGACAGGGGGGTATTTCTCCCCTTCACGATCTGTCAATGGTTTGGATGAGAGCTGATGTGTGGAAGTATTCGGCACTACACCACCTCAAACCAAAGGTCACAGGAAAAAGACCACGTTTTTGCAAACTAGTCAGAAAACAGAGGGAGGAGAGAAAGGTTTGGCAGTGACCAAAAGACTGCAGAAGTCTCTATGCTACTGCCATAACATGGTCAGGGGAGATTCGCCACTACCAAGGAGCACTTTTTTTCCCTTAAATTTGTATAAATGTAAGGAAAGCCCAGAGGACTTAGTCTGGGATTTACACTGGGAACAGAAAGGGCAGCCTGCAGCTCAGTGACTTCTGCCTGCAACCTGCCCAGAAAAGGGCAAAGGGGAGCAGAGATCCCTGAGTGCAGCTGGGAGCCTTCACAGGTATTGGAAGTATCTGTAATAAAAGGAAGGGGGATGAGAAGAAAAGGTTGAAATGACAGGAGGAATCTATTCATACCTTTGCAATCTAGCAATCAATAGCATAAATGTGATTTCTGAAAGACAAATATATAAATGACCTTTCTAAAGAGACTGCATGGCTAGAACTCTTCCACACCCTAGCCAGTGAAGATAACCCTTTCAAATCCATGCCTGAGGGATAGTATTATATCATAATATAAAAACAAGAATTATCTATCAATACTAATTCTTCGATTTTTTTTTTGTCTTTATTTACCTACCTACTATCAAGTTTTGGATTCTCTGCTGCTTTTTCATTAATTAAGGTGTGTTAATTTACTTGTCTGAAAGGAGCTACCTTTAAATGTTATTAATAAAACTGAGATATCCCCAGTTTGCAGCAAAATATCAGGTTTAGCTGATAAGTCTGGAAACAATCTGGTTTTCCATATATTTTATAATTTATTTTGTTGATTAATTTATTTGGCTTTTTAACATTGTAGTTTACCCATCTGAGTGTAATTTCTCAATTTACAAAAGAAAATAGATCATTTCATATCTACGCAAAGGCATGGGGTTTCTTTCAATAGCATCACTTTGGTGAAAGATTATATTAAGCACAAAAGTGTTTGATGGCAGTAGGGCAAGTACTATACATTTTTTTCATATCTGAAGGTATTCACACTTAACCTAAGAATTAGATAAATGAGGAAGTCTCATGTCTCCCGGGTATCCTATGCCATCCTGTCATCAGAATTAATCAAGATGATAATGAATACTCAGATTACAAAGAGATGGGAGTGCTTGCGACCAATAATTATTTTTAGAGATCATAATCTAGGTCAAATCCAATTTCCTGTTTTTGACAGGTGGCAAAAATTTGTCAAATTAATGGAATGGGATATGGAAATTTAGGTAATCAGAGGGAAGCACTTTCCCCTCCTGCCTCAAAAGATATTGGGGAAGGACAGCGAAGAGGTTCCTCTGCAGGGGAACATCTCCAGGCATCCCAGTCAAGACCATTGCCCCCACAAAACCAGTTGGAATTATCAGGTCAGTGGCAAAACCTGAGTGAAACTGAGGGAAAGAGGTGGCCTGTCTCAGTCTGAGTTTCACCCCACACAGGCTTTTCTCTGCCACTCATCTCTAACATCTGGACCTTCCTGAGAAGGAGAATGGAGACAGAGCCAACAGCCAAATGGCTGCAGAGGCATGGCAAGGAAATAAAATGCTAAAATGGAGTTAAACCCGCAAAAGAAGGAAAGACAAATAACAGACTCCCTAAATATGTTCTTGGCAAACAAACAGAGCCCAGAGGGAGTACAGTCATTGATAGATAAGAGTGGAAAGGGAGTGACAGATGAACTTTAATATTGCTGCAGGCCTAAATGATTTCTTTGCCTCAGGGGAAGGGGGTGGGAATGAAATTTTAAAAGGTTCTCTCTGATTGCACTGGAGCAGATAATAAGGAGCAGCAGACCTACTGAAAATAAGCGGAAGTAGCAGACCCTCAAAGGTGCAGAGAAATGGGAATGATTTAAAAAAACAAACCACGTCCCACTATAAACAAGGAAAGGACGAAGGCTTTAAGATACTTTTCTATAAATCTAGGGCACACCAAGCAGGAGAAGACGAGATGCATCAGACAAGCAGGCGTCTGGGAGAACACAATTAGAGGATATTTGGGGCGGGGCGGGGTGTTGACAAGCCATGATCAGCAGAGAGCCCTGCAAAGAAGATCAGGCTCAGCACATCTGTTTGCTCTGGCCGGCGCTGGCAGGACGTGTCGGGCACCACCTGGCTCCTGTCCTCCGCCTTGCAACGCGTCACGGGAGAGTCCCTGTCCCACCGTGTAGCAGCTGCTCCCAGTGACAGCGTGGCACGCACTGTGCGGGGCTGCAACGTCGCAGGTGCTCCTTCGCCCGCTGCAGGAGCAGCCCAGCATCCAGCTGCATGAGACGTGGCCGTGGGCATTAAATGTTTATCTGGGCTTTTCTTGCTTTGCCTCTTTCTCGTCGGGGAAACAAAAAGGCAGCTCACTGAAAAGTGCTGAAACTTTCAGACTGAAATGTCCTCAAAAATTAGCAGGGAGGCTGTATTTGCTGAATACAGTGCTGAGAATCACAGTGCCAACAGCAGCTCCTTTGCCTTGGGGAGGGTGCTGGATCTGCCCCCCAATAGCCGCTTTCAGCATTATTCTGGAAAAAGAGGAATTTCAACCCCCATGCGCCCAAATGTGTTCAGGAAATATATGTAATAATAAGCAGGATTGCTTCTTTAACAAAGACCCTCAGGCGATAAGAATTAACTGCTAATACTGGATAATAAAATCTCCATAAAAATAACAAGCTACAGGGCAAGGTTAAGGTTATTATATTGTGGTTGAACACACAATTCTTCATACTTGGGATAAAGGCTTTGTCTGTTATGTAAGCAAGCTTGGAAAGGTTTATGAAGTCCTTGACTATTCCTTCCCTAATTTAAAAGCTTCAATTTGGCAAATGATGACAGGAAAGTGCATGCAGCCCCAACTGGATTTCTGAAATGAGATTTTTTTACATCTTTTTTTTTTTTTTCAGAATTTTTTAGCATAATCAAGGAGAATTAGGCATCAAGCTTCCGATCGCATTAATGAGAGCTTTGAGGTTTAATCTCATCCATTCCACTTGAAAGACATGTTCTGCTATGCACTAAGATATGTTTTATGATTATGGTTTTTTCCATGATATTTGCCCACCATGATAAATAAGGTAAGCTATTTTTCAAAACTATCCATAAATAAACAGGATTGGTTTGAGGTTTCAGAGATAAATTCTTCCTCTTTTTAATGAGCCCATGTCTGCCTCATAAGTATACAAACTGAAGAGGATAAGAACAGAGACTGACATGCACCACTTATTCATCTTTGCTTACTTATGATTCAGCAAAATATAAATTATGCCTAGAAAGAAGAAAAACACGTGCACAGATTCCAAAGACCTTTGGAAGAGCGACTTTGTGAAGATGATATTAAAACTCCAGGGTGGCTGAACTAGGGCAGTTGCAGAAACGTGTATTTTAAAAGTCTAGGATTGCCAGTAGAAGTGGAAGAAACATGGTGAGTGAAAATACGATTTATTTCTGTGAAGTAATAAAATCTCTAATTTTAAGGAGGAATGGGTAATGCTTTGTAGGACACTGGTGAGAATTCCAGTGTTAAAGAGCTGACACTATGGGAAATAGTGAAAGAGATGAAACCAGTTAGTGACTGGAAACATCACAGTGTCTTAATGCTTGAAGTGATATCGTAATGAATGTGTGGGCACCTTGACTTCATGGATGTCATTGTGTTGCCCACCACAGCCACAGAAAACTGCCTGGCCCTGTCTCAGAGCAAATGTCTCTCCTCTGCCTCAAAGGACCCAGCTTCTGCTACAGCCTGTTGGTGGTGGCACCAACGTGCATTGGCAGTCTGTGCTGCCCTACACGGGCAGAGCACAAGGGATTACTACAGGGAATTGTTAGGGATCTTGGCAGCAAACCCTGTGCGGCTTTGCGTGTGCCTCTGTGGTGGACCCTAATTTACATTGGGTGATACCAGGACTAATCAATGCCTAAAAATTAGGAAAACCCCAACAATATCAATGAATCTGTAACCGTTTTAATGATGGTCACTGCATTCTTTTCCGTTTCAGGAAGCCTTTACTGTTGAGCTGGCCAAATGACCCAGAGACCCCAGAGGAACTAGGCTATGCAAGGGTCAAATGATTATCACATAAAAACTACTAAACATTTGTGGGATGAGTTCTGTTAACCCCAGGTATTATACTCATTTGTGACTGCTACAGAGACACTTATGTCATAGATGCCTGGTTCAAAAGCAATCTCTTCCTCTTTGCTCCTCAAAGTGCTTTAATAAGTGTTAAGCTAGAGAAATACAGGAACCTGTAAAGCATAACCACTTGATGACTTTTTTGTTAATTCATTTCTGGAAAAAACATGTGCCATATTTCAGCCTTTCATTTTGTAAAGACTGTGGATTTTGTGGGAAATCATGAAAAGAGAGACGGAGGTGTCTCCTGAAGCTTAGCTTCCTGCTCAGGACTACGTGGAGGTTTCACAAGACATTGGCCAAGACTGGGACACAGTGACATTCAAAGTCAAAAAAAAAAAAGGAAAAATAATGCAGCTGAACAAGCTTAAGAAGCTCTGATTTTAAGCTTCAGTCCCTTGAACACAATTTCCATCCCACAATACCAAGGGTTTTGTCCACACAGCATGTTCTTATGCACGGAACTTTTACGTATTCTGAAAATGCACGAAGTATTCAGTAAGCCACCAAGTGATCCAGAGAAGAAGAATCTGTGAAGGGTTACTAAGTATGAATCTATCACCTCTGGTTGAGGAAGGCGCAAATTTCTGAAGGCAGAGAGGGTAGTGGGGATGCATGACCATCCCTGCATTTATCCCTTTTCTTGGGGCATGCTGCTGTTTCATGCTGGAGACAAGATGTGTAGCTAGGCAGAGCTTTGCTCTGAACTGCCCTGGCTCTTTATACCTGCAACAAAGAGATAAAAACTGATCGCAAGCAGAATGATTTTTAACGCAGGTAAGTAGCAACATTGTTAAATCTTGGCTCCTCACAGCTGCCCACTATAAAGCCTGGTGAAAGGGTCCTAGTTCTGCTAGGAGGCTCTAAGGAAAGGGTGGGAGAGGGGTAAATGAATCGTCTGCACAGTGAGCCCCTTGTCCTCCCAGCACCTGATTATGCCAGCTTGAGAGGCACTGAACAAGATCTGAAAGAAAATGGCTTTTAATTTCCTTTTCTTTGTAACTGAGGCCACCAGTTCCTAGTGACAGCCTTTTACAAGTTGTTTGCAGTGCATTTCTTTACTATCCACTTTCCTTTAAGTCCACTCTGTAAGTGAAGAATGAGGTAATTATGAGAACTGAAGACTTGTTGGTGGTCTCTAGAACAGAGTAACACAGGGTTAAATAAGGGAAACAAGTGTGTGAAAATAATAGCAACATCACTGATGGTTTTGGGTGGGTATTGAATGTTTAAGAAGGCAAACTTAGATAAATAAATGCAGGGATAAATATATGTAATACATATTTTGGAAGAATAATGTTCTAAAATATTAAATAGTGAAAGTTCAGGAACAAGAAATAATACAGGTGTTGGGGAGGTGAGGGATGTGAAGGAATTAAGCAAAGATTAAGCAAAGGATGCTGGAAAGAGGCTCTGGAATGGCTTCCAAGCACGAATATGCAGAATCAATTGAAGCTTCCAAAGGAAGTGCAAGGGCAAAAAGACAGTGTAATGAGCTAATGGTAGACAAAGGGGCTAGGGGAACCAGTAATCTTCTGCAAATATATCAAGATTAAAAAAAAATAATACTAGAGTGGCAGTAGATTCCATTAATAAATGAGGAAGGGAAAAAAATTAATAACTTTAAAATGGCTGAGACCTTCAACTCCTTTGTTAGATCTATCGTCAGAATGAAAAATGCACACTTGAAGTTTGAACAATTAGTAAGGGTTGAAGACACTGTTGCATCACTACTGATAAAGACTCGTGCCTGAGAATTTGGAAAACGCAAACGAAGTTAACTGAAGTTCAGTGAAGTAGCTAACCCGTCTGATGAACTTGGGTAATTTCTAGAGGAAAAAAATCGTGGCCAATAGGAACTGTAGCAGATGGGTAGATCAACTGCCCCAGGAAATGGTAACTGGACAAAAGTACAAAGAAGGGGAAGAAGAATCATTGATTGCAGTGTTTCCCATGGCATTTCTTGAATTTGCAGATAAACGTCTTGTGATTTTGCTTCCTGAGGAATAAAAGAGCCTTGACCAGTGAGCTGAATGATTTTAAAAAACATATGTTTTGTTGGGGAGCCTATTTCAAGCAAAATCTGGCTTGGTATGTGATTAAAGGGGCAGGATGGGCACACAGCTAGGAAGCAAAACCTTTGGCTAAAATGCTTTGAGGTAAGCACTAATATTTGGGTTTGCTCTGCATCACGTCTTGTACACAGCTGGTGTCACACAAATAACAGGTACCTGACTGCAGGCAGTCTAAATCTTTGGGAGGAATGCCTTATATATTAATGTCTATGAGTCTAAGCTGATAATAATAGTTGTGACTGCCACACAATTATATGTAATACATATGTTTACATAACAACAGCATTAGAACAGCATTTTACTTAATGGTGAACAAATCGATTTTGTGTTTGCACAGGTTATTATTTCCCCTTCTAAATGGAAGTAGGAGTGGTCTGGACGGATTCCATCACAGAACCACCTTACTAATTTTCTTGGAAATTTGGGAATGAGTTAAGACTCCAACACAGCACCAGCATAGCAGCACACATTGCTAAATGGAAGACGTTGCATTACCACTTCCGTTTCCTTCAAGATAGGCCCCATTCCTTGTTGGGCTGGAGGTCTGATGCCGCAGGCCGGTAGATGAGGACCCCCCTGAAGACATCTGGGCAGGATGATGGCTACAGGAGGAAGAGGAGCCTCCAGCAGGGTGTCCATCTGCAGGACTCTGACGCAGGGTGTACATGGAGCCCATGGATCCCAAGGCAGCGTTGGCAGGATCCACACTGTACTGCTTCCTGTTCGGAGGATCAGCCAGGTAGTCCTCAGGTATAACTGTCTCTGCTCAGGAAGCCCAGATACAAAATAAACATCAGTAAAACAGAAGCTATTTTAATCAACCCTTGAAAAAAGAATTTTTTTGGCCAAAATTCCCGTGGTTTTTTTTTATCAAAAAGCGTAACTCTCTTTTCAACTTTCTGTACAGACAGGTGGCCCCAGGAGAGATTCTTGCTGAGAATTAATAAACAATGAAGGGAAACACAACCATTCAAAGTCCGTAGAGTCACAAGAGGGAAACTATGGCTTGATATGAGTCATCTGTGTCAGTTTACAATATTATTCTCTGTAAAGTCCTGGGCCACTGGCTGGCAGGTCTGATTTGCCTTATGATCCTCCTCAAATACACTGAGACTAGAGGACTGAAAGGAAGGAGGCAGAGGAGGACAACGGGATGAGCAGTTTGTTGGGTTCATAATGCCTGGCAGCCAGTAGGAAGGAGTGGAGGTAATAAACCAAAGCATTCTGGCTGCAATTACCAAAATTAATCAGAATCATCCTTAGCTGCAGACATCCGTCAGGCCCGGTATCCCACAAGGATACAAGCTTAATGGCTGATGAGCACACCCAAGGTTTATCATGGACAGTTATGTGTTATGTGTGAGTCACTTGGACCTGACTCAGGTTCAGACAAGTGTGCCAACATCACAGATAACTGCAAACCATTCCTATGATGGTTCCTCTCCTCTGCATTGCACTTTTCATGCTATGTAGGAGCTAAATACCTTGCTTTTCAGATTCCTCACAATAAACCAAATTTTGCACTTCAAGACCTATTTTATACTCCCCTATGCTTTGGGGTCTAACACACACAGGCATGAGGAAACTCTAGCCCCAGGTTTTGAAGTATGCAGATTTTTTTTTGCCATTTCCCCTCAGGCTCAGGTTTGTCGCTGTCTGGACTGACACTTCCATGTGTCACTGTCCTCCTCCTCCAGTCTCCTCATATCCAAGTCTTTACTATTTGCCTTGTTTGGTCTTCACAAAAGTTGGCCAGAGGTCTTCCTCCTCCTTTTTTCCACTGCCATTCTCCCTGCAAAACCAACCCTCCTGTCACCCAACCCCAGTATCACTGCTGGGACACAAACAGAGCCCTTGGAAACCTCTATGAGCTCCCAACCTTCACAGAACCCTGCTGGCAACCTGCACTTTAGAGATTCCCATTCCCACTCCCACTGGGGGTTTACAGCTGGGGGGCAGGGAGCCCCTAGATTAGGGAAGTGCTTTCCATTGCCCCATGACATTTTTCTGAGCTGTTGAAAAGGCCGCTTTCCTTATCATGTGTACTCCACAGCCAGAGACATCTGAGCAGGGTGAAATTTTCCCCATGATACTGCACATCAGTTTCCTGGCCAGAGCAACACTCTCCTCCTGATGTATTATACAGCCTTATTGAGTAAGAAGAAGAATTTATGCTGTAATTTATGCCATAAGACACAAACTCCATTGCTAATAGATGTTGAGGCTGTATATAAGAGAGTATTCCTTTTAATTTACATTTTCACTCTATTCCTTAAAAAAGAAACCAAAGAAAAACAAACAAAAACATTACTTGGCAGCTGTGTACAGTAGTTGATGTTAAACGAACATGATTTATTTCGACAACTCAAACACTCAGGAGTTGTGCCATGCCCTCATCTTGGCTTGTGTGTCAGGCCACAGCACAGATTTTTGTGACATTGATCTATTTTATTGCTTCTGTCTTTTAAAATTTTGTCCCATTCTGGGCCAAGGCTGGACTCGCCATAAAGCAAGCATCAGATTTGAAGGAAAGCTGCAAATGTGAAGTTTCCTCGCTTTTGGGCATTTGCCTTTGCAAGGGCAAGTAACTTTCCTTTAGCAAGGCTTTTCTCCCTTAGATGATTTGGATCCTTACAGCGTGCATTCAGGTGCCCTGCTGCTTTCTGCTAGGAATTTCTGAGCTTGATTCTCATACAAATACAGATAGGGTGTAATTCAATTGAATTCAAGGGAGTTCAGATAACGTAACACATAGGAGAAATGGGAATCAGACACGCTGAACCTTTCTCCCCAACCTCCAACAGATGCCAAAATCATATAGTGATTGAGCTAAATACCTTGCTTTTCAAACTCCTCCCAATAAACCAAAGAAAATCCAATCAAGCCTCCTCATTCAATGGAATTTAATTACTGTGTAGAACACTTGCAATAAAAGCCTCTTATGCATAAAGAAGATGGCTCTTTCTGCAGCATCCGGCCTGCACTGCATGGAATAATTATGCCTCTTGTGAATCATTACCTCTTTATTCCAGGAAAAGAATGCTCTTTTAATATGATTACAATATGAAGAAGACATAGACTATCAAAACAACAAACAGCACATTAAAAGAGCCCTGCTAAATAAACAGCATACAGCTTTTATTGCCATGGATGTAAATTACTCCAAAATTTTTAAGCAGACACCAGGGATTTTTTGATGGATGTCAGACTGTCTCAACAATCTGTGTGAAATAAGACATGTACAAATATAATTTCCCTGTGGAAGGACACCCATGAATTGTGTACAAGACTATAACAAGGAGCCAATCTCTGCCAATTCTGTTCCTAACCTTGCCTAAGACTCTTTACTTGATCTAGATCAATTTATTCCACATCTCTGCTCCGGGCTCCAAAATGGGAGTAATGATGCCTATTGCCTTGGAAAAAGCCAGAGCCTCCATCCATTACTGTATGAAACATTCCCCAGTGGAAGGTGCTCTGGGAATTTGAAAAGTCATATTAATGTCTTCATTGGACTGAGGGGGAGCAGGGATCGTCTCAAGCGGCCCACTGCCCAAAAACTAAAAATACCTTTGGAAGGTCTTTGTGTTCCTATTTTTCCAGCTCTTTGTTAGTTTGTAGCACAGAGAAACTGCATGAATTGAGGTTCCATTTTCACCTCATTCCATGTGCATGAAAATATCCGCATTTTGTAAGCTCCCAGAAAGCTTTGTAGAGTGTATGGCCACCACAGCTTCTAATCCCACTTTGGCCAATTAGGAAAAAAACATTTTTTCTAAGACAATAGAAGAAAATATAAGTCTCTATTGGGGTTGAAAATGCAACAGTTCATAAATCTGTAGCTTAGCCCTTCTGTATTTTTACTGACTTTCATATTTTATTTTGTAGGTAGTCAGTTCTACATATTAGTGAGAAACTAGTACAAGATGCTTTAAAGCAGGATTTATGAGAAAACTGCTTTGAGCTTTTGCTCTGTGCACAGTAGTCTCTGTTAAAACTGCTCACTACCCTGAGATACTCAAGCCATTTTGGCATAGTTTTCCTTTCCATGAATAGTTCACAGGCAGCTGGATTGAAAAATCCAAGGCTGTTACATTCAGCACACCTTAAAATGCAACAAAGAAGGAGAAAAAAATTCCACAGCTGCCTTCCCAATTTAAAAATGCACATTTCTTTAGCTGAGCTTCTTAAAAGTAGCAGTCCATAAGATTCCTAGCCAAATTCCTGAAGATGGGTCAGCTGAGAGTAAAGAGAGCCTGGGAATCTGCAGCTAACATCCCAGCTCTGCTGCAAACCGCTGGAGTGACCTTGGTCAGGTTATCTGTCGTCTCTAGACCTCAGTTCTCCATTTGGATGAAGGGAAATACTTGTGTTGTCTCTCACTTCTGTAACACATTGAGTTCTTTGCCCCAGCAGTATCCATTTGCCACTGCACAGTGCCAGATGGATGCATACTGCACATGTGAATGCAGAACACGAACACTGGGCCTTTGGTAGCATCTGGGAATAGAGACACTCCAGAAAGACAAAAGAATTGACTCTCATTATACATTAGGAAAGCAAATGAAAATCAATTTCAAGTCAAGCAGGAAATGAAGAATAGTATATACACAGGAAAGATGATCCCTAGCTGACCTTTTCCTGAGCAGATCTAATCACTTACTTTTTCTTCTACATCTTAAAAAAGCCCAAATTTAGTTTGTTAGAATCTCTCCTATAGACCAAATCTCCTTGTACACTTCAGAGACACTCTATTCTGCCTTCTCTGCTCCCAGGCCAAACATGTCATGCACGGTGTTCCTCACCTGCTGCTGCTCCCACATCACTGCTCATGCTACATCTTTCTCTCCCTTTACCTCTCTCAGGCTGCATTTCCTTATATCCCCACCTGCCTCTCCCTCTGTTCTTCCCTGTCACCTCTCCCTACTTCTTTGTCCATCATATTACTTCTATTTCAACCTTGCTCTCACTCCTCTTTCCTGCACCTACAACATCACCCTTTTCCCATTTTGCCAGTTATTTCCTTATATCTCTTTTTTATTTTCTCTCCTCCCACACATATGATTTTCATAGCCATTTTCTCCCCAGGCTGTTCCCCTTCCACCTGTCTCCCACTTTCATTGATCCAGCCCATGCATTTTTCTGGGTTCATCCCCAGATTGCTGCTTGGACAGCAGAGCCCAAGGTCAGGGCAGTGAAGTGGGACCAGAGCCCCTTTTCCCAGTTAACAGGCTGTATCCTGCACAGCCGTGAAGTGGCTGCATCTGGGTGAAGCCTGCGTGGACACCCACACCCCCTGCTCTGAGCATGCTGGACACTGATCCCCAAGCCAGGGAGGCCCTCTTTTACACACCAGTAGCTTCCCAGGACAACTGCCCTTCCTTCTAGGACAATACTTTAATGTTTTTTCATAACCTTTTACTTTACCACCTGCAATGCTCAATCATTTGTATTTGCATTAATTAAATTTCCTATTAACTTCTTTTCCTCACAGTCAATACAGATTTACTTCTGTCTTTCTTCTCTCTGCCCCTACTATTCCTTTTTCGTGTCATCTCCTATTCCTCATATCATCTAGTGATGGGCTTTGCCCTCTGACCCTTCCCTGTACCTTTTAAAGTGCTAGCATATATTGGCTATAATGGGTTGACCAGATGTGAACTCCATATTTTAAGCAGCATGATATCATAGCTTCCTCAGACCTCTCCTTTCTCTCAGCCAGGGACAGCCTTTTTTCATCTCCCAGTCATTTTGAGAGGAGCCAGCCACAGTGTCAAAATCCTATGGAGAGGCTCCTTCTTTGTATGGTTTTATCTTTGCGTGTATTTTATAGTTCCTGAGCCTGGCTCCAGCTCCCTGCACAAGGATGGCATTTGCCCTATTAGGGAGATGGNGCAGCTTAGAAACCCTGCATCTCAGCCTTCATGAAAGAAAAAATAGAAGTGGAGAAACACAAAAAGCAAACGCTGAAATGCAGGAGGAAATCTTTCAGATGAGTTTAACCATCAGTTCAATCTAGTGTAAGCCAGAGAGGGAGAGAGGAGAAAGATATAAACAGTATTTAAGATTGTGAAAGATATGCCTTGGCTCTGAACTGCTATCTTGTGTTTTAAACATCAATTCTTAAAAGATTTTAAAAGAAATTTTTCTGTGCCTTCCAAACAGCCTCACACATTTTTGTCCAGTCAGGGATGTACCACGGTCCTTATCTTCCCTGTAGTTTGAGCCTGCATGCATCTATCTAAAGATAAGAGTCTCCTGTGATAGATTAAGACTTTCCAGCTCTGCCTGCTGTGATTTACTCTGGGATTACAGCAGCAGCCCATTCCTTTTAGCTCCATTGCCCGTCCAGACATGCAGCACAATGAAAATATGATGTCACCCCTTAGCAGATGTTTCTGTGTCGTGTCAACACCACTCTCTGGTGCATGCATCTGCACCCGACACAGCTGGGCAAGGACCAGACCTTTTCCACACCAACCCGTGGCTGCCACGGTTTGCCTGGACAAGGAAAACATTGCGGGGAGTGACATCTGGTTTGTGGCAGCAGAGCCGAGCTGCTCACTGCCTGTCGAGGCCGAGCAGCATGGAGACACCTCCCCAGGGAGTCACAGCATCCCCGAGGCTGCTGCAGAGAGGCAGCGAGTGAGCAGGCAGCCCAGGGCATCTACCAACAGCGGGGCCAGGGCTGTCACGCCTGTGATTTTAGGTCTAAAGGAGAACTTTTGCATGGGTTATAGGAACGCACAGTTGCATCCACAGGGGAAAGAAAGGGGGGGTTAGTCGTCAGTCAGAACAGGAAAATGCAAATATGCCTCATTCACTTGTGAATGCAGATTTTATGAACACTGAAACTATGGTCATGCTGTGGAGATAAAACCTGCAATGAATTCTCCAGGGTTTAGTCCGAGGCTTTACTGCACCATGTATCATCTTGTTGTGTCCTAGCTGCTAAAAAATATTTTGCAGTAACTGAAATGCTGAGTCCCCCGAGAAGAAGCTGCCAGTCAGTTAACATCAAGAATCTAATTTTTTTTAGAGAATTTTCCAAAATCCAATGTTGTCTTGATTAGGTCTTCAGCATAAGCAATTTTTTTTTTCATTATTTAAACAATTTCCCTCGAGTGTTTGCAGCCCAGACAACAGCCACATTGTGCTTAATGCAGTAGAACCAGGGAATGAAACCAGCTGGGAACAGATCAACATGGTTTTATTGTCCAAACTGGATAAAAAGGTAGAGTAAATTCAAAAGCTAACTGCTGACAAATATATTAGATTTAATAATAAAAGGTGCTCGTGTGAATAAATAACCCATTGAGGAATTTTTTCCACTTTTAAAGTGCTTGGGGAGGATTGAGTAAATGTATTTTGTTACAATAGAGAGGTTTTAGTCCTATGTTACAGCACAGGCAGATTGTTTAGGCACACCCACAAGTGAAGGCAAAGGGATTTCAATGACACGGGGATCTAGGCTGTAGAAAAAGTCTTCCTTTGGTCTCTTCCACCTGATTTCAGACCTGCTCCTCCTTTCTCTTCCTTTCTCCCTTGCCTTTATGTTATACCAAGGTGTACATCATGAAAAGAAGATTTATCAGGGTTGTATAGTTTTGTTTCTTAGCACAGTGATGGTCCTGCAATGGCAGAGGGAGATGGGAGAGGCTGCGATCGATCTTTTCAGTTTCCAGCTTCTAGCAGTAGCTAGAGGGGTTTTTCTATCAAGGTACTTTATAATGCACTCTGTATCCCTATAAATCAGCATTAATAGAAGTCACAAAAGGTATATACAGAATAGACTAGATTAAAATGACTGTGTTATTTGAAAATTTCAAGGCATTATATACTGGGATTCTCTGCAGATGAAGTACTTAGTGCATTTCTGTTTTGCTACCACCATGATGAATGTCCCTCAAACATATTGTTTAGTACTGGCTTAAAATATTTAACAGTAATCTTTTTATTGTTTGAAAAACAAATAATTTGAGATATCGGAAGTGAGATGTCTACAGCAAAATGCAGTGACTGCAAAATAAGGTCTGTTTGCTCATTAATAAATATAATAATCTCATCCAGAAGTTAGGTAGAATAGTACAAGTAAAGCATGAACCTGTGCATGTGGTTTTATGTAGGTATAAGGTCTTCTGAAAAGTCTTTGCTTCATTTCTCCCTGCCCAGTGCTGCTGCTCTGCTAAACTTTCTGGTATTTCTTCTACTACATAAATACAACATATATGAGCCCTGAAGTCTTAGCTCCCCTTCACAAAACCTTTCTTTTCCTTTCTTATCTGCTGCTGCTTCTGACATCCCTGACTGACCTCAATCCCAGCAGCTAGGAACTCACTAATTCCCCTTTGTTGAGCCTTTTTATCCCCTCCTCTTTCCATGATCCTACATGACTAGTTTCCCTCCGCATCACTGTGCTGCACTGTGCCTTGCTGCTAAGGAGCTGGGCTTACCCTGGGACCCCATCCTAGGACTCATCCCCAGCCTCACTGCATTTTCCTTAAATCTGGCTTCTCTGATGAAGACCATCAAGTCACTGCCACCTTTTTGTTTAAGTCACTTCTGTAGCCTTATCTCTTCCATGAAGAAACCCACCATAAAGTACGTGATTCCCCAAGCTACCACTTGCAGCTGATTTTCAGTCAGAGGATGTATTTCTCTTGCCTGGATGCTGGTGGGTGCAGCTCCTTGCCTTGCACCCTTACCTTGCTCACCGCTGCCCGTGGCCGGAACCATCCCAGCACAAACACCAAACTGCACGTCACCACCAACACTTTGCCTCTGGCACTCTCCTAGTTGCTTTAATCCTCTGCTTTGCACTCATTTTGCCAACAGATTAATGTTCTTCAGGCAGATCCTGTGTGTTACTACTTTCCAAAAGGCATTTTGATGTACTCTGTATAATTACTGCCAAAAAATAAATCCTAAGGAACTGGGGAGCGCTGTTGATTAAACAGTGACCAAGACTTTTCAAGAAAAAACAGTGGATATTTTATTTCCATGGAAATGGAAATGCCACCATGTGTGGATTTCCATTTGTTTTGTAGTGAACTGGAAAAGGATAGAGAGAAACAGTAGGTAGATAACAACAGATAAGGGAGGGATGATGATAAAAGGCTAAAAAAAGAGAGCAACTTGAGGAAGGTGAAAAACTGAGCTGAAAAACTGAAGAACATCCAAGCAAAAAGCAGCAATGTCCTGTGTAAAAAATTCTGAATCTTGTTTGAAACGTGTCAAATTGAAACAGCCTAAATACCAGACTCCCTTTCCCTACTCTCAGCTGTCTCTGCTTCCTGCCGTGGAGGTGCAAGCCCAGGCCTTGCCATAGGCACCACATGCCAGGCAGTCCTAGAAGCAAGGGCCCTCTCATCCAGATTCACAAGCAAAAGTTCCCCTCTCTTCCAAAACCTTTCTTTTTTTATCTTTTAATAAGTGCTGGATCCTGAAGTTCACCTTTTTTTCCCACTTGCACCTTTGAAAAACCAGGTGAGTCATATTGGCTGATACTTGCAGCACTTGCATAGGTGCCTCACCACCAGGTCTGGCTTGTGTCCTGCTCATCTGACTGCTTGAAATACTGGTATATTGGATCACAGGTATTTGGGTCAATATTTTAACAGTTTAGGAATGGAAATTCCTGTTTCAGCTAAAACTTAAGCTATTTAAAATAAAAGCCCAGACTACTAACTTCAGGTATCTCCTAAAGGAATCATACAGCTCTAGGGAGAAGCCTTAACCAGCTAAAACAAAGTTAAAGCTAAATCTGCAGCTAAAACAGGGTAAAAATCACATAATTTACTTGACTTGGGCTCTCAGAGTGTCCATGTTTCCTCCACATGACTCTGCTTGTAAAGCTTGAATTAAATGCATATACCCAGGGGTATTCTCTTCTGTAGTGGATATGATCTCATCCATCATGCTTCATGCATTTATGCCCATCATTTCATCCACTTTCCTTATGCATACCCTTTGATATGGAGAAATAAAGCATCCTTAAATTCTATTTCATAGCTTGGCTCTCTTTTCTAACCTCCATGACTGCAGCCCAGGCAATATCCAGCACTGTCCGTGTCTGTGCCACGGCACTGAGCACATCTTGGGCTGAAGGACAAAAGGCCCTTTGGGCTTTTCTTTATTCACTGCTGAGAGCAGAGTGCCTACCCCCTCGGGGGTAACTTTTCAAAAGGGATGAACTTCCTTGCACCCCCTCAAGTCAGTGAAAGTGAAATAGCCCAGCAGAATGTGGGAAGGAGGATTTCCCTTGGGCTGGCAGCTGAAGGGATGTCTGCTTACAGCTTCATTGCTTAGCATCCACAAAGAAATACAATTTCATAAACTTAAAGGAAGAGAAAGAGAGTCTTTCTTCATTTGTGAGTTAGCAAACAGTAATCTCACAACCTAAAGGTCAGAAAGTTCAATTTATCCAATTCCACCAATTCTATAGAGTCCAGGCAAAGTACATCACAGCTGAATTTTCTCACTTCCATTCATCTCTTATTTTTCTTCCTGCCAGGATTTGCTCCTTAGTGTACATTTTATTAGTTTCTTCTGATCTAGGCTTAAAGGGTCTGAATGCTAAAGCTTCTACTACCACCCTCATGAAACCTCTCCACAGGAGCACTGACTGACTCTCTTTTCTTTCAACCCCATGCCTTGCCCTGTGGCCAGTTGTGTCAGGTGGGGAGGGAGAAGGCACCCAGCCTGCGGATGGATGGATGGATGGATGGATGGATGGATGGATGGATGGATGGATGGATTGAAGGAAGGAAGGAAGGAAGGAAGGAAGGAAGGAAGGAAGGAAGGAAGGAAGGAAGGAAGGAAGGAAGGAAGGAAGCCATCCCAGTCTTTCTCAACTGTGCTGCAGGCTCTGCCATCAATCCAAATGCCCCAAAGACCATATAAACTTTTTATATTATGCTTTGTTGTGACTGGATGGCTCTGCTCCCTCTTTAAGAGTGACCTTAATGTTTTATTTATTGTTTAAAGGATAATGATCATGGTAGAGGAATATATGAGGCAATAAATGGCCTTTGCAGGTAATTAAATGCTGAGGAGCGCTGAAGCTATTGATAGCCATAAAAGCCATTTATTCCGAGTGTGCTGAGAAGCCAGGAGCACTGTTCCTCATAGCATGCAACAAGACCGGATTAAACAAGCTATGGTACTAGAAAGGGGAAAGAAAACATTTTTCTTACCCTCTCAGGGCTTGGAACTTCTGAGCTGCTGTTTATTTGGTGCTTGCAACAGAAAATATTGATTGTAATAATATGTGGTTTTCTATCATATTATTCTTTATTTCTTAGCTGTTTTAGAAGGGCTTTGCACATGTTGGCAAGAATTATTGCCCTCCTTCGACAAATACTCAAATAAAGGCACAGCAGGGAAGAGTGGCATGCCCACATAGTCAATGGGAAAGTCTCTTATAAAAACCCAGTTCCCAGGCCAGTGTCTTGCCTAGTTAGTCACACTCCTATTGTGCATTGCTGTTGTGCTTGTCCTGCCAGCTTTTCAAGGGCTTGTGGATAGGAAGAGCCCACTTTGCTAAAGACAGAAGCACTAGCATCCTGCTGTGCTTCTGCTCCATATAGATCCCTACTTCCAGCCAATGCCATGAGAAGAAGTGCTGTTCTCCCATGGACAGTGGTAGGGAACTCCATATGCGTATCCAAATTTGACTTGGCCACAGGGAGAAAGCAGGGCTGGGGACCTTATTCACAGACCTTCCCATCTTCCCCCGTGATAAGAACGATACTGGGTGGCCACAGAAATTCTTTCATACAGAAAGTTTTGCTGCAGCCACATGCAGCCATGCTCCATGTGGAGACATCAACTGTCTAACCGCACAAAATAGCCAAAACCCAAGGTTTGGGACAGAAAAAGCAAGGAAAGGATTGACTGAAAGGGAAAGTAGATGTTTCTCAAACTTCATGCTTCCCACATAAGGGAAAATTCTTCAGTTTCTGTGCCCACCATCGGGTTAGCCAGAAGTTTTTTAGCAAACACGGTTTCCTCTGAAGAATAATCTAGTATCTCATAGGTGCATGTCAGCAGTATGTAGGTGTCCTAGAAATGTCCCTTTCACATGCTCCCATCCAAACCCCCATTAGCTGAGCACGAGACAAATGCTGAAATCTGAATGCGGAGTGGAGGCACTTCACAGGATCTCTGTTGGCTTCCCAACACGTAGCCCCTGCCACACTTCATGGAGTTTTCTGCACAGGTCGCCCAGGTCTTGCCATCATTTTAGCTCAAACTGCTCTACCACTCCCATGGAAAATTTTGGGGTGCAGGTCCAGAGGTGCTTTAAACCCAGCTGCTGTGGGGACAAGTAAGAGCTCAGGATTTGCTGTAATGTAGACCTGAAGCTGGGTATTTCCCAGGCGAAGGCCTGGGAGTCACCCCACAACTGCTCCCCACAAATCACTCTCATGAGCCAGCCTCCCTTCACAGCTGAGAACGAGCCCTGGGGAATGTCCCATGTAAGACAGGAGACATGTGAGGGGCCTTGGCAAGGCAGGCAGAGCGTGGGGCTCAGGTGCAGGGAGGGTAATGCACAGCCAACAAGAGCCATTGCAGAGGCCAGCTCTAGGCACAGCCTGATGAGTGTGCACTTCCTAGGCATGTAAAACATAGTTGTAAGTGATATATGCATATGTCAGCAAATCCCACCTGGCCTGTACACAGCCACAGCATCTGGCAGCTTGCTGTGAGCACAGGTGAGTTATGGCTTAGGGGCATGTGCTTTGGGGCAAGGTTGAAAGGTGACTGCTGTGTGGGGTAAGCAGATTAATATGGCTGGACACGATGCCAGCTTCTCCTCACACTTCTGATGGTGTAAATCAAGAGTAACTGCACCAAAGTCGATACATGGATTAGATTCACTGGTGCAAGGGGGCTGAAAACTCCTGATTTTAAAAGAAAGGACATCTCAATTACAAGATGGAGAACAGAAACAATGAAAAATGTGGCTGCTTTGCATGGCTTCCTGTGATGCTTTACTATGGCCCTGCTGCTTCCATGCGAGATTTATCCCAACAGGTGCCCTTACAGACCTGTCTGCAGCAGAGCTCCCGTGTTCCTCCTTATCACTACACTGTGGGAAACCCTGTCTCTGCTCTGGGTAGCAGAGGAACCCCCTGTGCTGACCTTGCTGCAGAGAAATGATGGCTTCTGGGGAGATGGAAGGAGATGTAGGCAATGCAGCATTAAACAGAGACTCAGGACCTCAATCCAACCTGGCCTTGAACACTTCCAGGGATGGAACATCCACAGCTTCTCTGGGCAACCTGTTTCAGTCCCTCATTACTCTCAGAGTAAAGAATTTCTTCCTCATATCTAATCTAAACCTACCTGACTAGCCCTGGCTGCCCAACCCAGGCTGCTTCTGGGAGCTATTAATTGCACACACACACACACACACACACACAGTAGGAAACCCAGGAGAGAGAAGCCTTGCCTACACCCACATCTCCCAGCTAGTCTGAGGGAAAAATAATGTTTTGCCCATCCTCAGTGTCTGGGGAGATCCAGTGATGATGGTGTCAGGGACATCTGCACTGGAATTTTGTGGGGAGGGAGAGGCTCAGAGTGTAACAGCAACTGTAAAAACTCTGGTCGTGGAATCGCCTCCTCTCACACACAGCCCTGCCGTGCAAAAGTAAATGCAAATGTACATGCAAATTAAAATGCAAATGCAAACGCAAATGCCAGGCCTCCTGGGCTGCATTCTCTCAGTGCTACAGAAATCCCTTGACCTCTCAGAAACATTCAGCTTGCTGCAAATGTTCTAGTGGAGAGGGAAGAAAAATACTGCTTTCCAGCCTGGGCTCCTGCCTTTCCTCCCCTATGTGTGAGTGGCAACTGGATTTCTTTGTACAAAAAGATGATTTCTGCACCGTGTGCACAGCCTTCTCCCAGCAAAGTGCACACTGAGGGTATTCTTGGTGAACAAGTGATTCAAAAATCATAATTGTGGATGCTAAAACACGTTTCTCTCATCTGCCAGCACGTATCTACCATTAAATTGAATGCATGAGAGACAGTGTGCTCTCCAAACACCCACAGTGTTGTTAATAAAAGAAAAGGAAAAATAATTTAAGTCAGGAGGAAGCCTGCAGGTGAAATGAAGACTCATGCCCATAATTTACATCTTTCTTTTTTTGTAAACTATCTTTTGCTATGCCATAGTAAGGTCCCAGGGCAGCTTTCCAGCCTCTGATTGCAGATGGGGCTGCAGGCATGTCCCAGCTCCATGGGGAGTGTGTGGGGCCAGCAGCCTATCCCAGAATACAAACAAGAAGGAAGCTCAGGAGTGCCATCCATCTGGGAGCCCAGTGCTGCTCAGGGCAGGTGCCTCTCAGGACCACCAGCATCCTCGAATGCATCTGCCCCATGCCACAGCCCCTCCAGGCTTTGCCCCACATGGTCAACCACTAAGACCCAGAGGGTTTTAAGCTAGGAGAAACATTCCTGCAAGAAGCAAAGCAAACCACATAGCAGTCACAACTCATTTAGGTTTATTCTCACGGATGGAGGTGACAGATCAGGACCTAGGCTGACTATGCTACAGCTAATAATATATACCTTAGGTTTGTGCTAACATAACATGATGGCCCAAAATGTCTCTGCTGGGTGACCTCAACACAGTGGTTCTCACCCAAACACCTCCTCTACAGCCTCTGGGACAATACCACAAGTAAGCTCACTGCCTCCCTCTGGAAGGGTCCCACAGAGGCCCGTGGTTCCCTGTCGTACACAGCACATCACCAAAAAAAGGACAGTCATTTCCTCAGCTCTGTTACATCTTGAGCCCAAGGTGATCAAGCAGCCTACCTGCCTCCACCCGTCTGCTTTCATACCCCTCTGGGCTTTCTGGCACAGCACCGTACTGCTGGAAAGGCTGGTTGCTGAAGAGGTTGTCACACAGGAGGCTGCGACACAGCTTCTTCAGGAAGCGCAGGACGTACCCGATGCTGTTCACCACCAGCAGGCTCTGGAGATGCTGCTTCCCCTCAAAAGAAGCTGAAACTGGAAAGCAAAACAGGAGCAATTCAATACCTGTGGATGCATGGCAGGAGGGAGAATGAGAGCAGGGGAAATTATTTCACTCAAGTATTTGCATGTCGTAAAACATTTTGCAAAATTACCCTACCTGAGGCACACAACAAACTGGAGGAGCTTAAGGAGCTGAGTTTGTGTGACCCAGATCACCTTCCCCCCTGGAGAGCTGAAAGATGCTGACTGGCATGGCCAGCAGTGCAAGGTTTTCTAATACATGCATCCATCTGAAAACTGTATTGTGTGATTAGAAGGAGGCAATTATGACATCCTGGTCTAAGGAAGAGGAAAGAAAGTGATCTGCAGTTATCACCAATAGTGATAGGCTATTAGGCTGACTTCAGCATTACCCAAGGTTTTAAAAGATAATGGGGAGATAAGAATTAAAGACATGGTTTTGAGTGAATGAAACGTACCAGAGTCGTCCTGAAGAGAGAGGTAACAGCTTCATCATTGATCTTTATTTACTGAGTTTATTGCATTTATAGGCAAGGGAATTTTGGCGGTTGTGGTCTATCCAGAGTTCAGTAAAGTATGAGAAATCATCCATTAAATTGGAAATGACTGCATACAAGAGGTGGGTCAAAAAATGACAACAGGGTCTGCTGGCAGGAGACCCCAAGTCCCAGAGAGAAACCAGCAGAGAGAAAGCAGTCTGTGCTGGAACAAAAAGATTCTGTGGATGCTGTAAGCTGGCAGACATCATCAATGGAGAAGAGGACTGGGAGATTGCACAGAAAGGATTGACTGATTTTGGCTTCTGTGATAATAAAAATGAGTGAAAAAAATCTGGAAAATAAACAGAAATCCATAACTCTTTGAGGAGGCTCAAAACAACCTGATGGGAGAAGAAATGATAATACAAGCTTACCAGATGCCCATAAAAGAGTAAGGTCACATAGTCATGAAAAATTCAGATCTATTTCCAGAAGGTGTGGAACAAAACATTTCCAGGAGAGCAAATGGAGGGTTAAAGCCACTACAAAACTTCTGGAGAAACCTGAGGTGGATTGATGGGCATCATTCTGGTCATCCAGGCTGAAGAAGTGTGAATTCACACTTGCAGAAGTGCACAGGCAGGCCACATTGATGTTTGGAGAACAGAAATTTTCCCTGTGGCACTGCAGCCACCACCATCCTGCTATGTGGGACTGTGGCAAGACACCTGCACTCCTTTCACTGATCCAGTGATCTCCCTCACCTGAAAGGAGCTGTGTATTTCAGTCTAGCAGGATGAGGGTGGGTCTCTTAGGAATACATCTAAGGGTAAGAACAGAGCAATTAAAATTCCTGGGTAAACTTGTCCAGGGACATATTTAGCCAGGAATCCAAAGGGGTATAAGGTCCCAGCAGTGGTGGAGGGGTCAAAACAGACCCACCAGGATCAGTTGTAGCAAGACACATTCAGTTTTGACAGGTTTGCAGGGAGGACTACATGATATGGCTGCCTGAACTCTTCCACCTGGAAGGTTCTTTCCCAATCCTACAGTCTCCCATCTCTGCTAACAATTAAAAATTGCAACATTAGACTTAAAATTTTGGGGATAACTTCAGAGATTTCCTGTTGGCCTGAGCTGCTGTGAGGGATCATGCTCTACAGCTGGTTGAGCATCTGTGAGCCAAGCCATGGGAAGATTGGAAAGCCCCTGACAAAACTCATCTGAGCTGCTGGGAGTGAGGTGTAATTGCAGAGCCACGCCATGACTAGAAGGCCATTCACCCCTCTTTGATGACTAGAAGAAGCATGAAATTGGGAGAAATGTTGACCAGGTGCCTTTAGTTCAGGTGAAGCTGAAGCTGAGCCAGCTCAGAGGAACTGAGACCAATGCATTTGGCAGGCTTGGTGCATATTACGACTCTCCTGATTGTAATGAAAATCATATACGCAGCACAGAACTAGGCAAAATTGAAGCTTTGCACTGAATTGCTTCAGTCTTGTTTTTCTGTGAACAAGTCTGGATCATTCTCAGAGTATTTCTGGTGTCCCTTAGGGAAGGCACACCTGTGATTACAGGGAACTCGAGGAGAGGGAAGAAACACGATTTATATGCTGCAGGGGGCCAGAGCTTGGGCTCCCACACAAGAAGGTCCCAGTGGCACAGCTGAGCATCTGCAGTCCCTGCGAAACTGATTGGACTTGCAATCCTTGGCTTTGTGTTCGTGCCTGACTCATCTGCAGCAGCTCATTGGAGAGTGCTGTTCCCATATTCCCATCATTGTTTCATTCCCACTGCATCCCCATATGCCAAAAGAATGTTGTGACACAAAACTCTTGCTGTGATAGAAGAAAAGTTCACATTCACGCTGAGAACCAGGCCAGGGGATTCATCGTGGGACATGGGAGGCTCATCAGGACACAGCAAGAAGTGCGTGCCACTGTGGGAAGATGAAGAGCTCCTGGGAAGTTCCCCTTGGTCCTTGATTCTCTCTAATATATTTGTGTAGACTGTGTGCAGTCCTGCTGCATGGGGAATTGCCGTGGTGCAATTCCTCCAGTGGAGAGCAGGTTTGGTTCATGAACAGCGGGCAGGGGACACACCAAGAGCTAAACTCCATAAAAGTTGTCCTTTCGAGAAACATAGAATCATAGAGTCATAGAAAGATTTTGGCTGGGAGGGACATTTACAGGTCACTTATTCCAACCCTCCTGCAATGACCAGGGACATCTTCAGCTAGCTCAGATTGCTCCAAGGCCCATCCAACCTGGCCTTGAATATATTCGAGGATGGGGCATCCACCACCTCTCTGGGCAGCCCGTTCTAGAGTTTTGCCACTCTCATCACGAGATATGCCTGTGTACTTGTGGTGGCAATGTGTGTCATGAAGTGGGCTGGCATTGCTGCTCATCCTTGAAAGGCTGCATGAAAACAGCTCTCAGCCCCAGCCTCAGCACTGTTCCAAAGATAAGAGGCAGGCTCTGGAGTGCATGTTCCTCCTCTGAATGACCACTGCTATATACCCCTCACCGACATTCCTTCATCTGACACCAAGGTGATTCGTGCAGCAGCTCATTTTGCAAAGGCATAAGTGATATTCAAAGCTGGTTGCCATCCCACTGATGGGAACAGGACATCCAGGGCAGTCAGGATTGGGGAACACGTTAAGGCTCCAAGCACTTCCCAGCTGGCCACAAACCCCTTACAAAGACGCTTTACCTGACACCATCTCGCCTCCATAGCCCTGCCTGATGAGGGAGAAGACCACCTTTTGCTGGAGTGCACAGTCGATGCAGGCTTGCACTGCTTGCTGCAGGGCCGCTGACGGCCGCTCCGGGCCAAAGTGCTCTGGCAGCTGCTGCACCTTTTTTCTGTCAAGGTACGGCCCCAGGTTCGCTTGTTTGTTGACATAAATGCAGACTGTAGACATAAAATCCCAACAAGGTTATTAATAAACAGTCCTGAGAGCATCCTAGCAAATGCTAGCATTCTAAATGTCTATTCATTTCCCAAGTTCTTCCTTCACTGGTGAATTGTTGCCATTTGTGATGGCAGAACCAGATTTCCTCATGCTAATGACCCACCACCAAAGAAAAGCAAGCTGAGTTTAGGTCTAGCTCAGTGTCACAGGCTAGGGTAAACTACACACATATAAAAAAAGCTACTGTGTATGCCTAGGGTCTGCTCTCTTGAGTCTACCTTGTCCATGCAACTTGTGACCGGAAAAATGCCCTGGGAGTGCAGAACAGTGACTACCAGTGGTGACCCCACAGCAAGGAGGGAATGCCAGCCTGAGGTGTGCTTTCAAGTTGTTTATTTTTTTCCTCTATCTGTTTTTAGACTGGTTCACTGAGAATCGCCGTGAGAGGCACGTGCTCTGACATGAGTGTTGGAAAGGTTTTGGATCCTTGCTTATTCTGACCCTAATGCAGCTATAATTCCTGGAGGGTTATGCTGCACAGTGCCATGGCAGAGTCTGGTCTTTAGGAGTTTCCTAACCCTCCGTGCCCAACCTAACACTCTCCAAACTGCATCAAGGTGACAGAAACTGCACATGGTGTGCAGTGCAACAACGTGACTGTGCCGCACAGGGGTCTGTGAGGGAGTCTGCCCCAGCCTCTCCACAGCCAAGTCCTGCATGCCTCCTCTCATAAGCTGCAAAGGCAGTTTTCCTACATGCCATCAGGCCTGCCAGCAATAGCCAAGAAAATGAGTGCTCTCCTCACTACCACAAACTTATTTTAAGCTTGGCTGAGGCTAACTGCATCTCGGGGGAAGCATGGATAGCACTGCAGTAACTAAGGGCGACTTAGACAGCCTGAAGTCAGGCTAAAGTGAGACATATTATAATAGCTGGCTGAGTGTGCTCAAGCTGTCATCTCTCAAACAATATAACATTATCTTCTGACAGAAATCAGATATGTGACAAAAAAGCCCCATCAAGCAGAGTGGAGGACATGATGACAGCTGTGTAAAGTTGGAAATAATTTACAGTTTGCATCACCATAATGAAAATCTAGTGCAACTGTCACAGTGCACTCTGCTCCCCCATCTCGCAGGGACCAGCAGAAGGGGCTCAAGCAGTATGTCCTGGGTAACCAGGAGGATAATAGCAATCATACGTATCATTATACCACTTCACACCTTCCAAGTGCCAAACAAACATAGGGATAGTGCACTGAAAATACAGCAGCAGCATGCAGGAATTGCAGGGGGATGTCAGAGAGCAGCTTTCCCAGAGTACCACACCTCAACAGATCTGCAGAATGTGGCTTCTGCGTGACAATCCACTGGTTTTGTCAGGGCTCAGCTGTGGGAGGGACTCTGAAGCTTGCTGAGTCGCTCACTGTGGAGCCAGGGTCCCTACAGTCCCTTTGAAGCAGAGAGGGAGGTAAAAGCTGGCTTGAGCTTCCCTTCACCTCCTGCCAGCCCTGCTCTGGTGGGAACCTGCATGCACTGTTGGGAGGAAGCTGGGAGGAAAGGTGCCAGTGGCATGAGGGTGGGCAGACAGAGGTGTGGGGCATTGCATCCACTGAGCCTGAAACGACCCATGGAGCCTCTGCCTTTGCAGCCACCCTGGTGATCTGCCAGGGCTGGTGGACTGTGCCTCCCTGTCCTGCTCCAAAAGCAGCCCTGGGCACACCTCTCAGGGCACTTCCATCCACTCAGCTGATGTTTGCCAAGTGCTTTGCAGATTTTGCGTGTGAAGGGATAAATGAGAATAAAATATATTATTGTCATTGTCGCTAGGTTTAGTATCATTCTGCCTCCAGAGCAGATGGAAAACTTCTCCTCTGTGCATCCCAGCTAAGAAATAATGGGATTTATGTGTTGTGTTTAGATTCTAATGTTATCTAGTCCATTTCTCTGCTGAAATCTCAGAGTAAATCAGCTGTCTTGTTGATTTTCTTCTCATTTACATCAATTTGAAAGCCTTGACCTACGTCACTTCTGGTAATATAAATAAAAAGAGAGAGTAAGGCTGTCTTTTCCAACTGCATTTGGAAATGACCACACCTGCTGCTGTGATAAGGCATTGAGGTTTTGGTGCTGATAGCCCTGCCTACAGTCAGACCATGGCTCCTGTGTTCTTCTCCCCACAGCTGTAACAGATGCTTCATGTTCACACAGGGATTTAGTTTGGTCATTGCAATATATCAGATGGGGTGAAAATGTTAGGTATAAAATGGAGCATTCATGGGTTTTTGATGTTCACATTTCAAGAGGAATGGAACTGACATCTCCACTAAACTCGACACATGGCAGTCAAAATACAATCTTGCAGGACATCTCTGCTCCTTGTCACTGGTCACCAGACTAATCTGCAAACACCCCATTTTCATGAGCTCCCTCAGTTCTGGAAAGCCCAGCATCTGGCTGTGACATCTGGCTGTCAGTCCGTGGCTCCTGCTCACCCCTTGGTCAAGGAGCACTTGAGGCTGAGTACCTGTGAGAGCCTGTGGGATGTCCGAGTTGGGTACTGTAGCTGCATCCTGGGGGATTGAACTAATATCTGGCTCTGGAGTGCTTCTCGGTGGAGAGATTGCTAAAGGAGTCATCAGGACACGAGATTTCAGCTGCAAAAAAATAATGAAAGTATACACAAGATATTCTAATTTTATTCTATATACGTCACGGCCCATGAACTCCCACTCATTAGCAATCTGCTATTGCATCACTTTCTCCAGGCCAGAAGACCCATCCTGCTCCCAGGAGGATACTGGAGCCTGAAGCCTGACTGATTTGCAGCAGACAGCAACGCCTTAAGCTACGGGATGCAAATATTATGCCACCCACCGGGTAGTTATTTACACCTGAGCAAATTGAGCCTAACACTCCAACAAATCAGCGCAATGGCATTTTACGACCCATTTCATGTGGGTGTAAACAATGCTCCACAGCTCAGAAACATGGGGTCTTTAACTGCATCATAATTTAGGGCCAAATTCTGCTCTTGGTTGCAGGGATGTAAATCTTGTATAAATCCAGTGGCACCAAGAGGCTACTCTGGGCTGACACCCATGTAAATAAGCTCACACTGTGGTCCAGAGTGTGTTATTACCAGCTAGTAAATACAAACTGCTGCACTGTTGTACCCAGTGATCTTTGTGACCTGCAGCCCAGCTTGGAGAAGGGAAACATGATGGGAATTTACAGTGCAATTTACATCACTATGTCTTTATGCTGCCAGTACCTGGCAACACCGCACCAGTCAAAGGATGATCAGGTCCTCATATTTAAAAAGGACTCATGTGATGGATGTGACTTCAAGGTACCACTCTTGCTTTTCCTTTTGCTAACGAGGGAAATAGGGGGAAAGTAGGGAGCCAAGTACACAGCTTGCTGGTTTGTATATTTACATGTCCTACACCAAAGTGTTTTTCTGACAGGTATTTGTTTCCTTTTGTTGTTACCTTTTTTCAGTGGACAATGTACAAAGTATATTTTAAGTAGAGATGAAGTCAGACCCCTGCCTACAAACCAAACCTTAAGCAATTACTGGTGGACAGCAGAAGTTGTTTTGGATGAAGATTTTTGTTGTCCATGACTATGAATTACAGATGTCTAAAATAATGGCCACTGTTTCAGTATAATGGTGAAACCAGAAAGCTGGGGAAAGGAGAGGGAAGTATGTAGGACTTAGGGACATCTAAGTGAGTTTTTACCACCACCTCCCCTGGGGCAGGCCAAATTCCTTTGTTTTCAGTCTGCAAGAGGGAAAAAATATTCAATAAATGCATCTGAGACAAGCTATGGGTTTGACCTCCTGCTGCATGGCAGCTGTAGAGTGTGAGGGACCCTGAGCTGGCCCTTGGCTAGTGCCATTTCTCACCTGCCTGTGTTGTCCTGTTTTTGTAGAGTTGTCTTGCCTTCAGATTGGGATCAAGAATGATCAGTGACAAAGTGATGTCAGTTTGTTCTCACAGAAATCACTGACTATGCTGAGTTGGAAGGGACCCACAAGGAACATCAAGGCCCTGCACAGGACCATCCCCAAGAGTCACACTACGTGCCTGAGAGCATTGTTCAAACACTTCTTGAACTCTCTCAGGCTTGGTGCTGCGGCCAGTTCCCTGGGGAGCCTGTGCCAGTGCCCACCCACCCTCTGGGTAAAGAACCTTTTCCTGATATCCAACCTAACCCTCCCCTGACACAGCTTCAGGCCATTCCCTCAGGCCCTGTCACTGGTCACCAGAGGGAAGAGATCAGTGCCTTCCCTTCCTCTTCTCCTCATGAGAAAGTTGTAGACTTCTATGAGGTCTCCTCTCAGTCTCCTCCAGGCTGAACACACCAAGTGCCTTCAGCTGCTCCTCATACGGCTTCCCCTCAAGGCCCTTCACCATCCTTGTAGCCTCCTTTGGACACTCTCTAATAGTTTAATATCTTTCTTATATTGTGGCACCCAAAATTTCCCACAGCACTCAAGGTGAGGCCACCCCAGTGCAGAGCAGAGCAGGACAATCCCCTCTCTTGCCCAGCTGGCGATGCTGATCCTGATGCACCCCAGGACACCACTGGCCCTCCTGGCTGCCAGGGCACTGCTGACTCATGTTCAACTTGCCATTGATCAGGACCCCCAGGTCCCTTTCCACGGTGCTGCTTTCCAGCATCTCATTTCTCAGTCCACATCCAGGGTTGCCCCATCCCAGGTGCAGAATCGGGCACTTTCCCTTGTTGAACTTCATATGATTGGTGATTGCCCATCTCTAATTTGTTAAGGTCTCTCTGCAGGGCCTCCCTGCCCTCAAGGGAGTCAACAGCTCCTCCTAGTTTGGTATCACCTGTGACCTTGCTTAGTATGCCTTCCAGTCCTGCATCCAAGTCATTTATGAAGATGTTGAAGAGCACAGGGATGAGCATGGAGCCCTGTGGGAAACCCATCAGTGACAGGTCACCAGTCCGATGTCACCCCACTCCCTATAACCCTTTGTGCCTGACTGCTGAGCCCATGGCATGATGTGTTTATCCAGCTCTGTGCCTGACATTTTGTCCAGAAGGATACTGTGAGAGACAGTATAAAAGCTTTACTGAATAGGAAGAGAACAGAGTTTCAAAAATCAAGGTCTCCATCCAGTTTGGGATTTATTCAATGTGAGAAACAGCACGATTTATTATGTTCTATAGCAATATATCAATTGTTCACTTTCCTATGGCAAAGTGGGCTGGCAAAGTGAAACTTCGGGTAGCCCCTATGTTAGGCTTCCAGGCTTGTATTTTATCACATATATATATATATACATATATATATATATATATGCATATACAATGA
This sequence comes from Picathartes gymnocephalus, assembly GCA_013390045.1. Lineage (NCBI taxonomy): Eukaryota > Metazoa > Chordata > Aves > Passeriformes > Picathartidae > Picathartes > Picathartes gymnocephalus. Next base: position 217,718 of record WEKY01010186.1, read on the forward strand.
ATGTATATGCACAATGAATATGTGCATTTGTACACACTCTATATGTATATCAAATATATCATTTATACAGAGCTGTGCATATATAGCTGTATGTATAGAATCACAAAATCATTCAGGTTGGAAAAGACCTCTAAGATCATCGAGTCCAGTCATTCCCTAACGTTGCCAGGACCACTACTATGCCATGCCCCTAAACACCTACAAGTCTTTTGAATACTTCCAGGGATGGTGGTTCCACCTCTTCCCTTGTTCCAATGCTTGAACACCATTTTAGTGAAGAAATCTTTCCAAACGTACAATCTAAACCTCCCCTAGCACAACTTGAGACCATTTCCCTTTTCCCTGTCACTGGTTGCCTGGGAGAAGAGACTGACCCCCACCCGGCTACACCCTCCTTTCAGGTGGTTGTAGAGAGCAATAAGGTCACCCCTGCGCCTCCCTTTCTCCGAGGAAAAAGATCCCCAGCTCCCTCAGCCACTCCTCGTAAGACTGATGCTCCAGACCCTTCACTGGCCTTGTTTTCCTTCTCTGGGCAGGCTCTAGCAATTCACGTATGCTCTCACACATGTATTTCTCTGTATAGATCCTATTTTTGAGACAGTACACCTGACAAATTCTGCTTCACTTGCTTGTTGGCTCCTTAACATCCTTACTGGCTCACATTCCTGTGGTCCCAAACAGAGGTGCAAAAGTCTCCTCTTCAGCCCCTGAGCCTTGTGAGCATGTGCTGCCTCACCAGCACCATCAGACCTCTTTCTCCACCTAGATCTTGGAGGCCCAGGCAGTCTTACGTTCAAGAGCAAATAGAGGGCAAGGCTTGTGTAAACTCTGTGCTGTGGAAGCCCCTTCTTGGTAGTTTCCTGTTTTAGTGAACAGTTTACGGCAAAATTAATTGCAACAAAATGTGCTCTACAGCCTCTGGGTACAGATAAATGTCATTTTATTAGGGGTAGTAGAGAAGTGGCCTTTGTTAGATCAAAATAAAGCAATGCCTGTTTAGTGCAAGACAGGACACTAAGCAAACACAGCGTAGCTACCTCCTAGCCACTGAAACCCTGAGTAGTCCCTGGATATAATGAAGGGTAAATCTCAAAGTATTCCATTTAAAGATGTCTTTTCTCGGACTGAGTCTTCTCTACTGAAAAGCCAACCCAACCAACCAGCTTGCTTACTGAGAGCTTGCCAGTAGAAAGCACATATGTGTGAGAGTCAAAAAAAGCAGCAAAGAGAGAAAGAGAAAGAGAAAAGGTGACAGAGGAAATCTGTCAGAGCACATTGGGAAATCCTTGTGATAAGGCATTTGAATCAGCTTTTGACTATCAAATGTGATAAGTTTTAATAATCTGCATCAAGACATGTAAAAGTGCTTGCTTTAAAACAAGATCTACAATCAACCCCCCACTCTTACGGACTTTCTACCACAGAAATGAGATCAGAGAAAGCTGATCAGGGATTTTGGGTAGGAAACAAGTGTGTCCACTTTATCAAAGTCATCATGCCTTAAATGCAGAGAGAGTGGGCTTTCGTGCCATCGATACTGGCTACAAGTTTGTTTGAGTATGCAGTGGCTGTGGATAGGGAGGACTCTGCTGGGTCCTGGTGTTTTTGTAACAATCTGCACATCTCTTTAGAGAAGTCAGGATTCATCTAGCTGGTATTTATGCCATCCCACACCAAAAAAAAAATGAAAGATGGTGAATAACATTTGCCAGGCAACTCTTTTTTTTTTTTTCTGAAGAAGATCTCTGCCAGCTTGTATAGTAAAATACATGGGAAAGAAACACAATGAACCACAATACAACCTTTCCCTGCAATTTTCTTAAACCACTTAGATGTAGGTTCTTATTTTTATGGCTCCCTATTCCCCTGTACCAGTTGCCCCTTGTCCTGAAAAAACAATTGCTAGAAAAGGCTGGGATTCACCCCATACCCATGGGCCTTTGTCCTTCCAGACAGGAGGGCAGAGGCACCTCTTGGCAATGAAAGCTGTTGCTGCCGGAGAGAGAACCATCTCCAGCCCCTGCAGATGTGCAGTAAGGTGAGTGTCTGAGCCTGGTCCTGCCATGTGGACTTCTGATGGCTGGACAGAAGGTTGGCTCTAAACCTACACCAGGGAGCACAGAGTTTCTCAGCACATGTTTTGGGGTCCATGGCTCTGTGCATTTGGCTGTGAGTGAGGAGACACAGCATAACACAAGCCCAAACACTGAGGGTGAGAGGGGAGGTCAGCTGGCAAAGGGAAATACAGTCCAAGGTCTTTCCAACCTTTTCTTCTTGTGTCATACAGTAACTTTCTTCTGCACAGCAAATGATGCAAGGAAGTCTGCACACAGCCTCCTCCATCCCACCAGTGTTTCACAGTGAATGAGGCAGGTAACCTTGACAGGAGCCTATATAACCTTGAAATCCAAGGCTGTATCTTAGGACAGGTGAATAAGCAGAACACTTTAAGGTTGTCTGTGCAATCTCATTCCCGATGTGTCCAAATCCTGACTGCTTATTTGTCATCATTAGCATCAACTTCTAGGGCAGCAGGGGAACCTATGCCCCGTAATGGAAACTGTCACTCCACATGTGTGACTCTCCCTGCCCACCCCACCTGGCAGGACCTTGCAAGGTCCTGGCTGATCTGGGCTGGGGCCACCTCCCCGGGTGGGAGCTGCTTTTGTTGCACAGAGGGACAAACTGCCCTCAAGCTGCTCGAGGTTGCCCATGGCATTGTTGCCCTCTGAGAGGGACGTGGTGGTCTGTGCTGCAGCGCTGCCCCATGCACATGTCCCTCTGATGTCCTCTAAGACAGCAAATCCCTGCAGGATGCTAACAAACCCTTCCCCACTTGTACAGGCTTTCTAGGCAGCTCTTCAGGGCTGCTCTCACTCACAGCCAGAGAAATAAAACCCATCCATCTACTAACCTCCCTCTCGGCTGCCAGCATAGGCTTTTTCCCAGAGATTTAGACAATCAGAAAGAATATTGTGTTTTGGGGAAATGTAACATTTTATGGCAAATAGCTCCACATAAGGTACAAAACAATTTTTGGAAAAACAGCTGATGAAATTTTATAGCTGAAGCTGTGAAAAAATAAACAGGATAGCAAGGAAAAGACTTTTCTTGGTGATGAAGTGTGATGAAATGCCATTTCAGGAAGACACAGATATTTGCTTTAATATCAATGAAAACAGGCAATGGGTCACCTGTCTGTAAAGAGCATGTGATTGAAAATGTCTGTTATTCACATCTCGATCAAAATAAATTTAAATCTAGGTTGTAAATTCCTAGTTTCCTAAAAATTCAGAAGTATTTTTCCATCTGTTCTGTAATAATTCAGCTATCTGGTTGCTATAAAGAATTTGGTCATCTGCCATTTGGGCAGGGAGTCATTTTTTAAAATGCATTTAAGTCTCACGGTATCTGAAAGTCATACAATTATCCAGCTAATTAAATCAAGCTAGAGTTCCCCATCAAAAAATGTAATCTTTGACTCACGCTGGAAAAGCGCTTTGGATGGAGAGGGGTTCACTTCAGCTGAGCGCACAGCGTGTAAAAGCGCCGCACGGAAAACATCGCTTTGGTGTATGAATCCTACAGTGCAAAGCAACAGCACCAGGCCAGATGCCACGGGTGCTGCAGCTCATGAGTGTCAGCTCCATCCACCTAAGCCATTGGTTATAAAAGGATGCCTTTTTATGTGCCAGGCTCGCCAAGAGTGAACATCATCTCAGATCCACTGCCGGAGGAGGGATGCTGTTGCCCTCTCACTAAATGCCTGGGGACAAGGAGGAGGAGTATGTTGTACCCAGCCAGGGATGAAACGTCCCTTTGGAAGAAGAGGGGACACAGCCATCAAATGCTCGGCCACATAAGTCCCAAGTACAGTGTTACTGCAGCATTTCCAGGAATTTAAGTCTCCCACTTCTCCCATTTATATATATGTGGTGGTTGGTGAAAGACTTTTTTCCAGGTGGGGTATTCCCTAGCTTTTTTTTTTTTTT
>WEKY01010186.1:221715-271460 GCA_013390045.1 Picathartes gymnocephalus
AAATTACAAATCAAATGTAAATGCAGGAGCAAGAAATGGGGGTCATCGAGACAAGCAGGCACAGAAGGGATGGGGTTTGACAAAACACTGCATACGAGATCGTTGTGGTATTTGGCAAATCACTCAATCTCAAACTTCAAAGACCCAGTTTCAGCACATCTCCAAAGTATTGTTGCCCAGACTGGATGGTTTTGATCTGAAAAGTCTACAAGATACCCAGCTTTACTGATAAAAACTAAATTACTTGAAATAAATAAATATAACAAATAATAAACTTGTAATAATAAATACCTCAGGTAAAGCAATTCAGATGTCTCCATCCTGGAGTTTTATCCTGATATGGAAGTGAGAAAATAAAAAGTATTTCCATATCCCACATTTTATAAAACACTTGAATATTTGCCCCAGTCTTAGCTTGGAGCTCTATTTTGGACTACTGTTAGACAGAGGTTAGGGGATGGGAGGAAGAAGGTCTGGCATGAGGTGAAAAGGAGGAAAAGGCAAAGATGAGGGTAGCCTGCTCTAGATTAAACTCAAATCCAAGCATCACAGGAACCAAGCAATTGGTCGCTGTGTCCAGACCTCAGCCAGCAGCACCATGCATGGGATGTTGTTGCCTCCCATGAACCAGGAGAGACCCAGGGAAGAGCCAGGCAACAGCTTGGTCAAGACCTTTTCCAGGGAAACCTGGGTCAGCCTTGTGCATACCCTGATTGTTTTATTCGCTTTTCTGTCTTGGCACTAGGAACTCAAGCAGCTCTGATTTCCAAACAGTCAGCAATTTGCCCTCCTTGTGTAACAGTCTGCATGTCTGTACCAGTGCCCATTAAAAACAAGGAACAGGCATGGCAAATGTGTACAGTGTCCTGAGCTGGCTGGGGACAGAGACAGAGAGATTAACAGAACAATCTGCTGAACATATGACCCCCCAATAAAAGGTAGCCCGATTTCACTCCCCAGAACAAATTCTCCTTCCCTCAGCATCAAAGCCCCATATTTGCCTGGTGTGAGGCATCACAGTGGCACTGCTCCCACAGCGCTAAGCCCACTGCAAGTGCTGTGGTGGGAGAGACCCAGCCCAGCAGCAGCACTGGAAAGGCTTAAGGCACTAAGGGTTCCTGTCTTTCTTTAGTTCTGCCTTTGCCTCAAGGTTGCACAGAAAGATGGGCAGTGAGCAGACAAATAAAGTTAATTCCAGTTATTTTTCTCAAATGCCCCTCTTTTCTTTTTTCCTTAGGAAAATAGCTTTTTGTTCTTCTCCCTTTATTTCCACTCTCCTGTATTCCTTTGCTTTTCTATTCAGTTTGTTCAATTTCTAATCACTGTTAGTGAGAGAGAAGGAAGTGACAAATGAGAAACACTTCCCCGAAGGCGTGCAGACATCCCACACAACACTGTGGCAAACAAGTTATTTTCAAACAGACCAAATTAAAATAACTTCAACCTTTGGAAGAATATATATGGTGTGGTTCTTGGGGTGACCTGCACAGGACCAGGAGTCGGACTCAATGATCCTGATGAGTCCCTTTCAACTTAGAACACTCTATGATTCCATTATTTTTTTACCAGCTGAGGTAGAAGAGAAACCATCTTCTTTTTTTTGTTTTTTCATTGCTCTGCCCCAGACTTGCACAACTTTTCCTCTGTTCCTGCATTTCAGCTGAAATTCTGGAAGAAAATGCATGAAGACCAGCAGGAGGTGGGGAAGGAATGTGAAAGTCCTGCATCTACCTTGTGCCCAGGTTTTCTCCCTCTCTTCTTTGGGATCTTCATGACTGGCAGAGCACTGGCTGGTGCTGAGAACAGGTTGTGAACAGCCATTTTGATGGGCGCTGGCTGCAGCGGGGGCCGCCCTCGCTTCCTCCCTGCCATCCTGGGGGACTGCATCTCCCCAGCAGCCAGGCTGGGGTCCAGGCACGGTGGGTGGCTCATCTGCCCTAGGGAGACAAAAAAAAAGCAAACCAACTCTTTATGTAATTTTCATTTAGTACTTTTTAATCCAAAGCCAGATTGCTCAATGCTGTCATTTTCCCTCTTACCATTGATCACAAAGCAGTGAGAAACACACCACAGATGTGTGGTCCTGGGTGGGATTCACCTGACCACAGCTGGTCCATCTTCTCCAAAGCTGGAAAAACCCTTATCTTTCCTGTTTCCCTCTCCTGACCATGAGTACAGGAGACGGAGTTGCTCAGGTGGTGAGGTTTCTATTTCAGATATCCAATAGGTGAATCCCACAGCAACCACCTTGACCCTGCATCCTGCAGATAAGTGTGATGAAGGTTCGAGCTTGCAGCCATCAGTCAGTGCCTGCTTTCAGAGGGGGCTTGGAGTAGATGATCTCCTAAAGTCCCTGCCAACCTGATTTTCTTCACAAATTCCGTGGTTAAATCCTGCCTCACCTCAGGAGTACTACCAATACCAAAATGGACTTCCTCCTCTTCATCCACAGCACTCCTGAGTGGGGAGGCTGGGCTGGACCATGAGACTGCCAGCACAAGGCAGCCATGTTAGAGGGCAATTGCCAAACCTTTCCTCTCTGCAATTTTGTAACATCTGTTCCCACGCATGTTCGTAGTGGGCTTTTGGATGTACTCCATCAACGCAGTTACTTCACCACAACTCCATGCAGCTGCTGAAGTTGAGCAGGGGTAATGGAGTGGAATCTGGTCCATTTTCCTCTGCCCAGATTTTAATAAAGAAAATAAATATACAACCTTACACACAATACCAAGGGAATATACGACATCCTTCACAACTCCTAGTAAGGGTCACTTACTGACAACGGTTAATTAAAAAATAAAAACAAACAGCTGTAGAAATATATTTTCAAATGTTGTTTTTTCGAGGTATTTGATTTCCTGTATATGGGCAGAATAGTAGTCCCAGTCCTGGCTGCATACCTTGCTAGACACAAAGGTCTAAGCAAATCTCATACTTTCTTTGTGTATGTATTGTGTTTTATGTATTAGCCTTGCAATGGCTAATATTTTCAAAATTGTGCTCCCTCAGGCCAGTGATAATGGAAGACTCCCTGTTTTCTGGGGTTTTTTTTCACAGAGCAGGCTTATAGCTCTGTCAGCTTCAGAGAAAACCTAAAGATGTTGTTCAAGAGTTTCCTCTCCATAAAGCAAATAAAGGTTTGTTTATTACTACAAACAACTACAATTTTTTTACAAAATCTATGAACTATAAAACCTACAGATTTCTCAGAGCCCACTACAATTTCAGAACCCAGTGTGATCAGAGCTGATGTTGCTGGGAATGAAATCAGGGTTGCTCACTCACATGGTGGGAAGGGTACCACTTGATAGGAGCCTCTGGTGACAAGCATCTGCAGCTGGGGGCTTCTTTGTTTCAAAGGCAAATATGTTATGCCTAGTTAAAACTTTGTAAGCGTGACTAACCAAAAAGAAACCCACTTCTCTGGTATTATCCAGTCTGTAGTTTACACAATCTCCTGCACAATAAAAAAATAGAGGACTCCCAGCCCTACCCTCCAGTAAATGCATTTATTTGCAATATGTTAAAACCTATGTGTTTGCAATAATGCTAGGGGTATCTGCTCTGTTCAGATAGATCCACTATATATGATGGGACTTCTAGATTGATTATAACATTTCCACCTGCCTAAAATTCTCATGCAAATACTGAATGTCAAACATCAGAGCAGAGCAAACTTGCCATGCCTGATTTACCATATTGTCCAGAGCCACTGTGGGTGCACTCACTCTCCAGGCATGCCCAGCCAGCTCAGGAACCCCATGAAAGCCTGCCGTGGGGCTCTGATTTTTGCCAAAGAACAGTCTCACGTGACTGCCGAGATTGTCCTTTCAGGGTTAAAAGCATCAGGCTTGCCACAGCAGGAATTAAATGGAAAGTCCCGTTTTATCCTGAACATCACTGCTTTCCTTCTGTCTTCAGCAGTGTTCATTTTCCTCCCTGTAGTGCTTTCTGATGGACACCTTTGGTGTCTCTTCCACCTCCCAAAACAAAACATTCCCAGGATCTTACATTACAGGCTGTCTACAGGCAGGAAGTTCAGAAGGGAAAGAAAATGCAACAATTACACTGAATTTGGCACCAAAACACACTGAAAGCCCAGTGCTTCAGGCTCTGCATTTTGGTCTGCTTTAAACAAAACCTGGCAAGATAAACCTTTGCAGAGGATCTTGGCAGAGGCTGAGGAAGACAAATCCAGCCCAGGTTTGCTCCCTGCTTGAGGAAGGGAGTGATTCCTGCAGAAGGGGCCACTGGTGGCCATGGGGCTGTGAGAGAGAGGCTGTGCACCTGCACTGAACACCACACTGCATTGCCTGTATCATGTTCTCCTCTGACAGTAAAAGTGGCTGATGGCACCTCAGAAACTCTGAGTTATCAGCCCCCAAAACAAAGGAGGTACTGACCCAGAGCACCTCTTTGGCTGAAATGTTACTTTCTTTAGCAACTGGTGAAGTATTAAATATGTGGTGGTCAGGAAGCACACTAAATATTAGCAATCACAGTTTTTTGTGCTGTTTCTGTGCTCTCAGTACTTGTGACACTGTGCTTTGGCAAAACCTCTTAGAGGTCCTCACCAGATGTGCTGACACACAAGACCAAGATGACCTGTACACAAAAGGATCTCAGAGCAACCTACTTGAACTGACACAGCAAAGACAATGTCAGCTTCAGTATACAAGCTGTTGTTATTACATTTTATTACAAGCCCAACCGTGGCTTGATTCTCCTTTCTCGTGTGCTAAGGGAAATGTGAGTGCCTTTGGTGGCTTTTATTGTCACGCTGCTGCAGATCCTTCGAGGCAAGGGTGCTCCCCAGCAGCAGAGGAGGGCAGCAGACATGCAAAAACTGCTTCTGCCAGACAGTGGCGGGGTGACAGCCAGGAGGAAGCTCTTAGGCAGGCTGGAAAAACATGCACTCAGATTGCAGATTGGCCAGAGAGGTCAGAGGGACACAGGGGCTTGTCTGACTGCCCCCCAACTAAGTCAGGGTGTTAGAATGATTTTGCTGACTGCTGCCACAGCCTAGGCTCGACCCACAGCTCAGTGCTGGAAAGCTTGGTGGGTTCAAGGCAAGTTATGAGAGTTTGATGAAATTTAAGGGCAAATTCAAGGAAGCAAATTACAGGCTACTAATAAAGGCATTGCCTCGGTTCAGGAAATCTCTGTAGTTCAAATAGCTCAGGAGAATGCAATGGGAGGGAAATCAGTATATGTTTGCCCTGCCCTTGTACTTTTCCAAAGGCACTAGCTTTGGATGGCCAAGGATGGTGCAGCTTCAGTCTGACCTGGGTCTATCACTTTTGTATTCTTAGTTTAAAAATAACAGCAGAAAACTACATGTATGGCTTCTCATCACTTAATGCAGGGCTAGGCACAGGGTAACCTCTTCTGACTTGTCTCTCAAACACTGTCATTTGGAAACACAACTTCCAACCCTGCCTTCCACATAGCCTCATTAGATCCCAGAGAGGAGACAGCAGGGAAGCAGCTCTCCCTACCTTGACACCTGGGCAAGCACTGCAGGAAGGGTGAAGTCTCATCCCCTCTGGCAGCAGAGGGCCTGCTGTAACTTCAGAGGATCCTAAGAAGCACCCTATGCACAGCAGTCTGCCCCCGTGGGATGGCAGGAGTGGGGAGAAAACATTCCCTAGGCCAACACTGGTGAGCTGTAGGATGTTTCTAACAGCCCATGCTTGGCACCATCCACGCCTTGCACCATGTGTTGGTGTATATGCTGCACACTTAGCAATGCAGATTACCATGCTAGAAACTACAGCTGAGAGCAGAGGGAGCTACAGTGCATTTCCTCCCAAGCTGAGTGTTTTTGATGGACTGCAAAGATCCATTCTTAATAAAAATAAATGCCTGCAATAAATGCAGCTTTCAACCTGCACTCCGGTAACTGCAAGGACAGAAGGTAAAAATACCACATTAAATTTTATATCAGTAATTCCACATGATGACCATTTAAACTTGGTTTATACCAGGTCTCATGCAAACCTGTGCCTGGACAGACACAGGGATGACACATAGGTGAGGAACAAGCAATTCCTGCTGTAAACCAAAGGAAGGTGTAGGGGTGCAGTCAAGTAGAAAATGTGCCTGTCCCTCAGCAGCTGAAGGAGACTGCCCTTCTCTCCCCTCCACCCATTGCTCCCATCTGCAGAAAGACTCTGATCTGTCAGCATTTGCAGCCCTGCCTCCAACTCTTGACTCCTGCAGAGCTTCGTGTCTCACTGATCTACATACCCAACAGCTGAATGTGGAAAAGAGATAAACTTCTTGTGATCTTGTCTGTCTTCGCTTCAGATGTTGCTCAGGAAAGCAGGTTTGTGGGGGAATATAATGTTGTTAAACAAGAGGGAGGGGATACCTTCCAGTCAGTTACATGACTATTTTCCCCTCTTTCTCTGTGCAAGGTAGGGCAGCCCTTTGACAGTGACCACTCAGAGGTGACGGTCTGAGGAGTAGGTGAGCAAAAAGAAAAGCATGTCAGGTCTGGCAGCCAAGCTTCAAACCTGCCTGCTCCTCCTGGGGCGTATTCAGGGACATGAGACATTACACATCTCTTCATCGTGAATACCAAAGCAGCACTGCAGAGCACATGAAAGGTAAGAGTTTAGTGAAGCAGACAGTAAGAATTTTAGCTAATAAAAGCATTGAGCCAATATTCTCTCTGCATGTCTGAATGTGATTGCCTAATGACCTCTCATGGTGAACACCCATTTCACCATTGCTCAAAGAAAGGTCAGGATAATTTTTATCTGTGGCACAAAGTTCTTTTACAGTGATTTTCAAACTTCTTCACTTTTCTTGCCTATTGCTTTGGGGATTGAAATGAGAAGCTGCTTCTCTGAGGGACTCTTTTGCCCATTTCAACCCCAGGAAGAGTATTTCTATATAAAACTCTTGAGACTGTCTAGCCAACAGGATATAAGTAGACAGGTCTGTTTTCCCAAATCAATCATTCAAGAAAAAAACCTGACACAAGTAACTGTGCTAGCTGTGGGAACCAAAAATGGGATTCAGCCCACCTGATTTCAAACCCCAGTTTATCTTCACCTCATTATATGTGCCTCTGGTCATTTTAATGTGATACCCTGCGTCACCTCTGCCAAAATATCTCAGACACCTCTGGTCATCTAAGGTGGCACTGGACGACTATCTTAGACAACCAGCCTTAGCTGGATGTCTGACGTCCCGTGGTGTTGGGAGAGATGAGGCCAGTATGGTTGAAGGCATGGGGATGTGTCCAGATATAACTGGTTGAAGGTGTTCAGATGTCAATGCAGTTTGTGGTGGCTTCAGTGGCTCTAGGGTCCACTGATCAGGTCCAGTTGGTCCCTTCCTTGTAGACATCTGTATTTAGGTGTCTTAAACCAAAATTTATCTCATTTCTGAAAGTTAGGTCTGACTTGTCTATTTTATACCCAACACTAGGGTGAAGTTTATCATACCCTGTGTGTACTTGCTTCTTCTGATTATAAAATGAGTCCAGGAAAACAAACCCATGTCTAGATATCTGCAATGCCCTTGTGAATCCCACACTTGGTTGCTCATGCCTATGTGCAGTGGCCAGTTCTGTGTTGTCCTGTGTTCCTGGTTAATAGTACATTGCATTGCAGAGGAAAGAATTCCTTTTTGGATGTGAAAACTCAAGCTTCCTGGGTAAGAAATATGAGGTTCCTGGGCTTGTTTCAGCCTCCTTGTCAGGTTCCAAGTTAGGGACCTGCTATCATTTCAGTGTCTCACTTCTCCCACCTGTCCCACAGCATCCCCTCCAGGGGCCAGAAGACAACCAGACATGCAAAGCAACTTGCCTGGGACAAGGCCAGCTGCTGGCAGGATCCAGGCTCCTTACACTCCCATCACCCATACCCAACCATTGCCCAACAATACCCAATGTATTGTTTCACAGGGAAAAGTGAGCAAAATATTTCAGAACCTCTCATTTTCCCCCCCATAGTTCCTTGAGTGGTTTACTTTTGCCAGATATTTTATGTTTTAGACATTTTCAGAAGCAGTTTAGAAAAGCTGAAGAAAATGCAAACACACTTTCTGCTTGAAGGCACTCCCAAGAAGATTGATCCTTAGGTATTCAAAGATATATTTGTGAGTTTTCCCTATGTGGAGCAGTGCTACAGAAAAGAGTGTACACAGATACAAGAAAGGTGAATATGTTTATGTTCTGGACTGTAAAAACATGGATTTCTAATGAGCTGTAGTCTCTTGTTAGAGGCGGTAGCCCCATATCATCATCTCCTTGCAGCACACAAGAAATTTTACTCTCCTGGATAGAGCTGAAAGTAGTAACAGCACGCAAAACAACATATAGTGGCATCCATCACTACATAGACCTTGTGTAGCTTGCCCTGGAGCCACCGTGTCAGCCAGTGACACTGTGGGAGATGACAGTTTTCCTTCAGTGACATCACTTTGTGCCTGAGATATGCATGGCAAAATGTTGGTTCATTTATTTAGTCTACTTTCCTGCAGAGTGAGAGTTCATGTATTCACAGACTCATGCTCTCCTTCACTCCTCATACGACTTTTGAACTCATTGACTTGTTTTAAACAGACCTGATAGAGCACAAGAGCAAGGTGTGCAAAGGCTTGCAGGCGTAGTGGAAATGTGTAAGAGACAGAGATGTGCGACCCAAGTTGTGCTCTTACGAGAGCAGAATACACAATATAAAAGTTTTGATGCAGGGAAAAACATCTTATGAGACCTGACACCTTCTCAGACACCAGAATCAGGCAGTTACAGGTCACCACTGTCACCAATCTATAGAAACACAAGCATCCTTCTATCCTCTGCTCAGGAAGCTACCTGGGGCTGTTTCTATTAATGCTGTGATTGACTTTGTGCCCTGCCCCATGGGAGGTGAAGGCGGTGCAGCAGCCAGTCTGGGCATGGGTGGCACTCTGCTGCTTGGCTTTGGCGTCTTGGAAAATGGCACATTTCTCTCTTTGCAGGGGGTTTCAGCCCTTTCCACCTGCATGTCTCCAACTTGTGCTGAAGGTTACTCTGCAATAACAATTGCATAGTGATTTATTAAATAATACTCCAGAGGATCCAAATCAAACTGAGTTAAAGCAAGGAAACACCCTTTTACACTTGCAAGTGTGTTACCCTTGCAGCAAAAACTCGTCAATGTGTCTGCCACAGGTGCTGTGCTGGCTGCTCCAGGCTCAGGAGTGGCAGAAGGGGTCCTGCAGCCGGTTTGCTCTTCAGGTGCTGAGAGCAGCTCCTGGTATTTTCAGTCTCAGCACTGGGGTGGGAAAGGACTGGGCATGGTGCAAGCAGTGTCTGTGCTGTATCCTGCCCTCTTCTCCTTCTCACCATCTGGGTGCCTTAATGAAGAGACAAGGAGCTGGTAGGAAAAAATACCAGGTTCTTCAAAACGCAGACAAAAACTGTTGACGGTGTCTGCATCTTTTGTTGTCACTAAGAGCAAAAGAAAGGGAAAACAGTTCCCAGTGTCTTCTTAGAGCCTGATTATTTTATTTAAGTTAAATTCATCAGCAGTGACAGTGCTGTCCTTGAGGAGGTGTTCTTTTGAAGGATAGCACCCCCGTGACAGCAGGTAGAGCAGTAGCTGCATGCCCCTTCCCACTCAGGTTTGGTTAATGAGCCAGAAGAACTTGAAAACCCTGGCGAGAATGGTACCCCCAGGAGCAGCCGAGGCCAGCCTCGCCTCCTGATCTTACCTTTCTTCATTTGGCCTGACGTTTTTGTTGCAGATATGTAGCCTGTAGCAGGGAGTTAGGGAATGAAACTTTATGGAGAGTGAGTGAGCACAGGCAGAGTATCAAGGGAAAGATAGGAAAAATGGATGAGGCGAGGCCAAGGGAGTGGCAAGGGTCACTCCGTGGAGGTGGTAAAGGCAAGTGTGAGCAAAAAAGGGACAAAGTAAAGGCAATTCCTTCCTTCCTTCCCTCTCTATCTTATGTGGAGCTAGTATCCCCACTTCTGATGTTGCAGAGAAACAAGGAGAAATAGAGTGGACTTAGAGTCCAAACTTGGCAAGCTGCAGGCGTGGGTGGGGTTCCACTTGCAGGTCTTTGCCTCATACTGTGTTTTACCATTTGCAAGACAAGGTTCCAGTAAAACAACTTGGATCCCTCCCCTCAGTGCCCTGAAACCTCCTGCCTCAACTTCTGTGTATGCACAGGTGCCATTTTTTTTTTGCTAAAATCACCCTCTTGAAATCCCCTCTCCTGAAATCCTGAGGGTAGTAAAATGAAGTGGACTGCTGGAGGACCTGTCCAGGAGCCATGCAAAACTCCCTCAGGGATCTTGGAGAGGCAGGACGAAAAGCTAAGGCCGAGGGCTGAGTATTATAAGTTTGGCATTTATTACACAAGTTGATGCTCCCAAAACTTTCAAGCTCTCCTTGCCTGGCCTTCCTATCAGCCTACCTCCACTTCATTTCCTCAACTCCCCTGCCTCATCTGAGCATTGTCCCCTGGGTGCTGACAGGCTACAAAGTCTCCAGAGGAGATACGTCGTTTCCCTCACTGCCTCTGCAGCCTTTATACTCCTGCTTAGGTGGCTCATGAGATGCTCCATCCTTCCTCAGCATCCCTTTGGATGTAGGGAGGGGTAATGGAGGGCTGTTCCCTTTCCAGGCTGCAATCAGCCTCCACCTGCTTCTCTGCCACCCTGCATCTGAAGGACCACCTGCAGTCTGGGACCGAGTGACTTTCCCAGTGACTGGGAGGACTGTAATGCAGAGCACATCGTTCTTCTCTCCCTGACCTACCAGCTGTGATTTCCAACACCAGCATCCTCAAGTTTCAGTTTTCCCAACTCAAACCCCAAGTGCTGGAGATGCAAGGATGCCCAGTATGTCTGACAGTCTGATATTAATTAATTAGTTAATTAATTATATGGCACTGGAACAAATATTTCTGTAAATGCATAGATGTTCAGTCTATAAAACTGAGGCTGTGGTTCTGAACCAGCAATTTAATTTAGACTGATCTGATCCCTGAAATCATCTCCTAATTAACAGAAAGAATTCCAAGAACAGAAGCTAGAGTCAAGCTGAAAAACTACCTGTCTTCCCCAGATTTAGTTGAATAAGAAATATAAGCAAACTTTACATGGTAAAAGCGGAAATTGTCATGATGAAGAGCTTGAGGTGGTCTGGATGTTTTATGCTGGTATTTATTGCCTCCTGTGCTACTCTTGGTGTTTCATTATGGCTTACACACTGCCATCCTGGGTTACCTTGCCAAGTAAGTACATTTCTAATACAGAGACAGCCCCTGTCCTGAGTACAGTTGACATCATCCCCCACCTTTCTTAATCCCACAGTATGGGATAAAATTCCCATTTTTCCTTCCTTTCCTATCCACTACGTGAAATCACCAAGGCTAATGCGCCTGTTTTGGAAAAAAGACGTGGAACTCTCCTCTTTCCCATTGAAATATGCTCCTCAGGCAGTCTGAGCACTGAAGAAGTCCACTGCTTCTCCAACTGCACACAAATGATATCCCAGCAGCGTGCTGGGGAACCCTGGGGTGCTTGGCAGCCACGTCCAGCCCGCTGCTCCCACACCAACCCGTGTGCTCCCCACAGCACCGACGCACCTGACTGCATCGTGCGTGCCAGAGCTGACGTGCCTACCCCAGATATCTGTCCCAAGAAATAAATTAGCCCCCTAAATCTGAAGAACCAATATTACAGAAGTCAATAGGGAAATATCTTTTTTTGGATGGAGGGCAGGAATTTCACACATTTCTCACATAAAGTTAACTTTATTCCTTAGGGATCTGATGCACTTTTATATTACATTTTGAGAAATAATACTTATAGAAGATTCATCCTTTTCTGGCATAAACTGGAGTAGCTCTTATGTTTCTGTCTTTAGAGATTTCAGGGACCACGGATTCTGAAGATGCTGAAAGCTTCCACTGCCACGCATGAGAGATACATTTATATTAAAACCACATTTTAACATTTTAATTGGACATCATGAATAAAAGGATATTAATTTAATAATTAAGTTCAGGGATAAGATAAGCATGTGGATTACTAACTAGAGCCTGCTGTGTTAACCAAGACTGTTTGGGAACCAGTCACACCACTGCTACTGCTTCCCACTCCAGCAGAAAAACTCTGGTGCCTCAGAGATCACTAGTCAGACCGGCAGAGGGTAGTGGGGACGTTTCAGGCCATCAGCTGTGATTTTTTTCCTGTCACATCCCTCTTGGGAAGGTGAGTTCTGGCCACTTGCAGGCTTGCTGTCTGTCTGGACACTGGATCTGTCTTTGGGGGAGGCTGCAGGTGGCTCTCAAAATGCAGATTAGATACATCTGGAATAAAAGCTTGCTGGGAAACTGCAAAATATTCGGGACATAAGACTGAACCATGGGAATGTCATGCAACAAGTTAGCAAGGAGCAGCTCACTGTGACTGGGTAGCAAAGCTTTGCTAACTGGGGCTGGTTATTAAAGGACAGAGCATTCTAGAGTAAAGTTCACCCCTGTTTGACTATATCTGTAATTCATTTTCTAAATAAATATATAACCTTCAGTTTTCAGAACAGTTTTTATCCATTTCCTCCTCCAACTAACCACCATTTTCTGTTTTCTCAATGATTTTTACATTGTACATTTTACATTGGCAACAACCCTGTTTTCATCACCTAGAAACTCAATATTCAGAGCAAAACCTCTCCAGCTGGCTCATGTGTCTGAGTCTGCATACCTTCGGCAATAGAATCTGCAAAATTGTACTGATTAAATGTCTGCTTTCACTGCTATTTTAAAAAAAGCACACCCCAGATGAAAGGTCCCTCTGAAAGAATTTTCAGTTAGTTTGAGCTTGCAAGGGTCTGTCAGTGGAAGGCACACTTGCAAACCAGATCTGAGGGCAACTAACAGAAAGCTTTCAGACATTTAATGGAGGCAGAGTTTGGCCCCTGTGTACTTCTGACAGTGGCTGGTGAGAGCCAACACAGAGCACCAGCAGAAGGCACGTGTGCTCTTGCCTAAACCTCTGCAACAGGGCTCTGTGGGACCAGAGAAAAACTTGCATTGCATACCCAGTCCCTGCACACAGGGATTTTTTTCCCCACCACACATCGAATAGTTTACTGGTTCTCAAGGTGTCACTATTTTCATATTTTCTATGTCTGCATCACAGAATTGGCAAGAGATTTCTGGAATGGCAATGTCTTCCATTCCTGGCTACACTTCTTCTAACTAATTGGGACAACAACTCAGGTAGCAAAGACAACTCCTCGCAGTTCCGTGGAGATACCAAGGGCTGCCAAGGAAGAAATGCCTCCCTGCACAGGCTGAGGCACAAAGCAGCCTGACAATGACAGCAGCCACCCAGGGCAGCATATCCCAATGTACCACAGGGGTTTCTGTACTCAGGGGCAGCAGGGGCTCTGGGAGCTGCTCAGTGCCTGAGGACTGTCCCACTATAACCATCACCAGAGGAGCAACACGCAGAATGATTGGGGGCACCTGCCTTCCCTCAGGGAGACCCCTCTCCAACGCCTGCCAAGCACAGTGGGCACCTGGTCAGAAGGGCTCAGGGTGCCTGCACAAGCCCTGGCTGGGAGGGTGGACTGTTCTGCTCCTCCATCACCCAAATCCCCCTAATCCAAAGCCTCCATAAAGACCCTCCATGCCCCAGGCACATTGCTTCCCTGTGAAGTAATTTCAAAATTGTTTGATAAAACATTTCAGCTTTTAACCTCTTTCTTCTGCCAGTGAGAAAGCACAAATGATTATGAGAGAGAGAAAATATCTGCAGGTCACAGTTCATTTTGCCTGCCCCTCTGTAGGGGATGGTCACATTGGATGGGGGTAAGTCATCCTTTTTTATTGTTTGTGTGGGTGACCATGTCACTTACAGACAGATTATAAGGTCTTTGTGGCAGCGTTTGAGACAACTAGTGTGTATCTCTTCATGAAATCTCTTTGATATTGCAAAGAAAAGGAAAAGGCAGATTGAAAAGTTTCTTGTGCCTCTCTTGAAAATCCAAAGCAGTCTCTAAATGTGGATCATGTGTTTTTCAGATGCCCACAGTAGAACAGGCAAAGTGGCCCACTGCAAACTCGTCACTCTGCACCTTAAACTCCAAAGTCAGGTTTACTCTCTTGTGATGTAATTCACAGGATCCAAAACCATCAAAGTCATCATCCCCCAAATTCTTTGTCAGAAGCCATTTTCTCCACTCAGCGTTTATCCTACTTTCCCTGCAAGTTTCTTTGCTCCCTTATCATCTCTGCGAACAGATAGTTTTACCATACTTAGTTAAGAGAGATATTCCTCACTTGCAAGGAACCTGCAAGGGGCTGTGGCACAGTGCCATGCATAGCACATGATGACTGAAGCCTCCTGAGTACCTGGAAGAATTTCAGACATTATTTGTTTAATTTTCCTCCCATTTTCCTCTAATTTTACATTCCCTTATGGAGCACGGTCTCCTGGCCTTCCCAGCCCATCTTTTCTGATGCTTTAAGACACCTGCATTGACCAACCTGAGCTGCCCCCTCTAGCAATCACAGGCAGCATGACTAGAGTGTCAGGCTTTTCACTGTCCCAAAATTAGCATAAGAAACTGGCATATGGACCATGACTGTAGGCAAATGTGACCTTTTCAGAGGCTGACTTTATTTATTTATTCTGCTGCCATTTATTTCTGTGTTAAAAAACAAACAACAACAACAAAAGTTATGAATAGTAGTGCACTGTCTCCTGGACCTACTAACAATAAATAATTGCAATACCTCTGACTAGCAACACTTCTTCCTCAAACAGTAATTAAGATTGCAGTCACAGCCTGGGACACAGGCTGAGTCCACAGCAAGACCATCGTTAGCATTTCCAGTTCCTCTGCACTTTCATTTAGCTGGTAAAGTGCCAGACACACGAGTGTCCCCGTGGTTGTACATGTTTCTGCACGCTGGCACTGATGGGAGAAATAACTGAGTGGCACACACGGCCCTGTTTGCCATTGGATCTGTCTATCACATTTCTATAACCTCACATTCTTTTGGAGAAAACCAGCTTGTGTGAAGTCTTAAAGCACACAGATGGGCATGCATGGTAATTTTTGTCTGCTCTGGAAAGCTCTCTCCCTCTTTGGCCCCAGGGCCCATTTCCCTTGGCACAGCCTCCCATAGGGCTTGCTGTCAGTTCCGGTCTCCAAGTCATGCTCTGAGTCTCCCAAGCACACTAGAGAGGGGCTGGAGCCTCATGTCTTTCTTCTCCCAGCTCCCTGCCTGCTCTGAAGCTTTCACCCAGGCAGGAGGATGGGCTTCTGTGTGCTCATCATCCCCTCCCGTATGTGCCTCTGCATGAGACCTCTGTATCTGCCAAGCTAGATATTAATGAGTTTCAGAGAACACACCAGCTTCCACATTAATTAGAATAAATCACCCTCCAGAAGTCTCAATCAGTCCTGCTCTCCCCATTTCATAGAGGAGGATGTCCCTGTGTGCCTTCCTCCACATCACACACCCCGACCTCCCTTCATTTTCTCCCCGTCATATGGCAGCCTACTGCCTACCCAGGTAAATAAATAGCTACAGCATAGAATCACAGAAACCTTTAGGTTGGAAAAGACCTCAGAGGTCATCGAGTCCAACTGCAAACCCAGCACTGCCAAGTCCACCACTAAACATCAGCCCCTCCCTGGACAGACCCTCTTGCTCCACGTGTTCTAAGTTCACAGAGAGACAAAAGCCCTGGCATGAGGTTAATGGTAGCTCGCCTGAGAAAATCTTTCTTTTTGACAGAGACAGATCCTTGAGTTTCTTCGCCATCTCAGCGTTGGTCCCTGCTGTCAGCAGAGGCTGTCACTACTAAGCGTGTAAAAATAATGAAAAAATAAAGAAAAAAAATCAATCATAATTTTTGCAGTATTGTCTCCCAGTTTAATAACCTCATTTAATTAGAGATCATAGGTAACAACCATGACAGGTAAATTTAATATAAATCCCAAAACACCTGAGATTGAAGGAATTTCACCATCTCTAATAATCTTGTTAAGAAAAATGTCCGTGAAGTTGCAGGTTTCTGCCAGGTGTCTCTCCCCATACCACACAGCTTCATCCCAAACTAACCATCCCAGAGGTTAGCTGGTGGGATCCCACAGGCCACCAGCACATTTTTGCATCTGCTGCAGGGTGCCCTGCCACACCTGAGCTCATGAACACAGGTGTAGAAAGCACACAAACCTGTGGTCATGCTGGGTCAGGAAGCAGGCTGAAATAGCAACACTGTGGTCAGTGCCAATAACCTAATCACTTGATTTATTTTTCATTCCAGAGCAAATTTACCTTCATCTAGTCAGCTGTGAAGAAGAGCTACGTTTTCTGTTTTTGTAGCATCACCCAAGAAACCCATGTTCTGAGAGGCAAGGATATTTGCACGGCTTAACTTCAGTGACCTGATACAATCCAGCAATCCCAAGAGGAACACATGTTGACGTGTGTCCGAAGGTTTTTGAGCTAAGCCGAGGGCACAGCAAGACCTGCATCCCCCAGGCACACTGCTGACCTTCACACATATGGAAAAGGTGGAAAAAAGCCATGCAGAGGGGGAACAACAAGAGTTTTTTCCCAGAGCACACCCTGCCCATGCCTGCAGCCTCTGCAGTGAGGCAGGACCAGTCCAGCAGCCCTGGGGTCTCCAGGCAGGCTGCAGCAAAGCTCCCACTGGGTAGGGGGACATCCACTTTTGTGGGAAGGGAGATACACACACAGGTAAAGCCCAGCCATGCTGCTCACTGACCTACACGAATGCCACTTCCCAGGTGAGTGAGTGAAGGCAGGAGAGCCAAGCCTGGCAAAACCAGAAGGGTCACTGCAGCTCCTCCTGAAAGGCAGCAGCGTTGGGGCACACAGCAGGGCCTTTGGCTGGGAAACGGGAAACACTCCCAGCCACACTGGGAGCTTAGCAGGGCCAGAGGAACCCACCTTCTCCTAGCTCTTACGTCCCACCCAGCAGAACTACCCTCACTCCTGTGCGAAACACCAGCTCAGCCAGGACTTAACCCTGAAAAGCTTTCCTCCTCTGCGTCCCACTGAAGCCTGAGGGACTGCAAGCACCTCCGAATGTGTGCCAGCCCAGAGGTGACACCACAACCTGCACAGCAACCACCACCCTCTCTCCCTGCATTTTAAGGAAACCTGCTCGTATATCAACACCAGAGTGGTGTTTTAGATTGCTAAGCGTCCTCTTGAATAACTAAAGAGCAGTGAGTAATATGTATTTACATACATTATGGTCTGTTCGCTCACTGGAAGGCGATTTGTGCAGATAACTCCCATTAATGTTAAAGGGAGCCGTTCACATAAATCCTCGGCACGTTAACGGCCCATGAGCCTCCTCTGTGTAGTAGTTCGTGCTGCTGCATTTAGCGAGAGCCATATAAACGTGGCCAACTTAATATGCAAATAAATTCAAGTATTTACTGAGCCATAAAGAGATAGTTACCAGGCACATCTCATTCATCGTTTACAGGGAAATAGATGGAGGCTGCCAGATTAAATCGGGAGATAAATGCTATAAACACTTTTTTAAGGCAACAGGGTATGGAGTCTCCACATATACATAAATACTGATCATAAACAGTTTCTTGAAGGCATCCCCTCTTCTATTCGTTTTTACTCTGTGAGAGTCTTTACTACACATCTGCACTGAAGCACTATTTGTTGCATTGTTTTTGCCTGCTGGAGTCCCTTCTGTCCCTCAGGGACACAGGAGGGCCATGCACTATCCCTGCTCACTC
This sequence comes from Picathartes gymnocephalus, assembly GCA_013390045.1. NCBI lineage: Eukaryota > Metazoa > Chordata > Aves > Passeriformes > Picathartidae > Picathartes > Picathartes gymnocephalus. The sequence goes on from WEKY01010186.1 coordinate 239,484, forward strand.
ACTCACTCACCACTTCCTTGGCAGCTGCACAAACTGCAGGAAGGGAACATTCCCATCTTGAAAAGATGGGCCACCCACTACAATTCCTCTTTTCCCAGCACCAAAATGTGAGCCCTTCCTTTACTGGCACCTGGTGCAGGAAAGAGAGGTGAGACTTTTTTGTGCCCTTTCTTCTCACAGAAGTTCTCTTGAGAACCTGCACAGGGCATTTGCAAAACAAGAGCCCTTACCAGGTCTGTGCTTTTCTGAGGCAGAAAACAGACATCTTCTGTGGGAAACAGATCTTAAAAATGCATCAGATATGATATTACTGAAGTCCTCCTTCAGTTCCCTGTGCATGATTTTTAAGCTGCCATGCCGAATGGATATTTCTTCTTAGGGGTAATGAATGAGGTAACACTGATTCACTTTATTCTTTCAGATGGAGAAAAAGGAAAAATTCTCTATCTCAATTGCACAGTTCAACAGAATAGTTCCCATGCACATATGCTTATACATATATAAAAATATGTTATTTTATTAATATATAAAATAAATATTAAAAGGCCTTTTCTATCATTAGGCTCCACAGCATCTGCTGGGCTACAATCCTATTGATGCTGTGGGGTTTTTCATAGGAGTCACCAATAAACCCCTGAAGTTTTCCCGGAATCCCTGTGTTGGCTCTGGGCTGGTGCATCTGTCCAAGCTTTAGAGCACATCATTGAGGGTGTGTAGGCAGTTCCCTGCAGAGCCAGAGCAAGGCACAGTGGCAGTTCAGTCCCAAACAAAAATGATAGCAGAGACAAAAGAAAACCTTATAATCTCTCAGGTTCTTGAATATGGAACCCCTATTTGTAATGTTGCCCTTTGGATTTATCCTTAGCTAAAACTCCAGAGCTCTCTTTTGCCCTGTTCAGCACCTGTCTCTCCTTTCAAAATCTCTTCTGAGTACCATCTCTGGCCAGGTTTGAAGAGCTCTCCCAAATCTTTATTCCTGTCTCCAGCCATGTTTCTCTCCCCGGAGTGTCCACAGGTGTCGATGGCTGCAGACCTCTGAGGTGCACTTGGGAAATCAGATCATTTTACACACTGATTCTGTAAACAGTGGTTCCACCAGAAAGCAGCTTGTGTCCCCTTGCTGCCTCTCCAGGAGAGCCTCCACGGCCACTTGCAAGGTGCAGTGCTGGCCTCATGGCTCAGGTCTGCCCACTCTGCCCCAAATTCAGGCTACTCTGTGAGGCTGGGGAGCAGCAGGTACACACGAGATGACTTTGGCAAGCGGACAGGAGGTGGCAATAGGACAACCAGCAAACAAAACCAGTGGTGATTCCTCATTCCTACCTTTCTTCTCTCATGCCTTGATAGACTGAGAGTTTGAGTGACACATATCCTGTGACTGTGCGTTTATAGAGTGCCTAAACACTCGCTGGAGCCTCTCAGGATGACAAGTACCATAATTCTCAATAAATCTGCCTGTGGTGCAAGCCAAGGTCTTGGGTTAAAAACCTACCTCTCTGTGGTGTCTTTCCTGGCAGGCAGGCAGGAAGAAATCATTGGGGACCAATGCTGCTTACAGGCTTCCAGGTCAACAAGGACTTATCCTGCATTTTAGGGACATGGTGGTTTACATGTTAGCTCTTTTATGGAAACCTCAGGTGTGTGACACCTGCAGGAAGATGGGCTGAAAGAAGAAAGCATCTCACACCTTCCCTGCACCTCGTACCAAGTAAAATATGATACATCTTGTGATACCTCCTTCACATCACTGGCACAAAAGTAGAAGCACGGAGAGATGGAGGCAAGCACCATGAAAAGGTATTTACACAACAGAGAGGCAGGACAGCTCTCACAGACCCATCCCTCAGCAAAAGGCACCACGTGCACACGTGCTGCCCATGTCCAAGGAGTGCCACAGAGAAACACAGCTCATTTTTTTCAAATTACTTGAGATCACAGGGAATGCCACAAGGAATCACCTATCACTGCACATGCTGTGGCATTAACTCTCTGTAGTTCTCCCTGAGAAAGCAAGTCTTGCACAGGTGCCAGCAGAAGTCCAACAGCTGAGCAGCTGCTACTCCCTGGCACCCTGTGCTGAGGTGGGAGCAGTGTACCAGGCCAGGCACTGCTGCAGGTGCTGCACCAGTTCCAGCTATAGAGGAAAGTGTATCTCTACCAGCACGTATTTGGGGTGGAGCTGCAGGTGGCCTTGGCCAGCTGCCCGTCTCCTGAGCCGGGACCTCGGAGCTGCAGCGTGGTGGCAGGAAGGGGGGCAGTGCCTGCGTGCCAGGGCAGGGTTCACAGAGGAGTGAGACCTTGGGCCTCCCCATCCCTGTGCCAAGTGCAGCCCCCTTCCCCGCGGCTCCAGCTGCAGCACAGCTGTGTGGGCACCATGGGTCTGTGTGTGGGGCAGGCGGGGAGCGGACCCCCTCTGAGGAGCTGCGTAACCAAAGCACTCTGGGCAATTTAGGGCGCAGCTCTGAACGCTCCATTTCAGTCCCACCTGTAGTAAATAAAGAAAATGCCAGCGAATGCTCTGGGGAGCCCCATGTATAAAAATACTTGAAGCAACAAGAGCAACAGCTGGCCCTGCAAAAGCTTTTGTCAGTCTGACATTTCGAATGCCGAGCACACCGGCATCCATGCACATGCCAGGGAAGAGGAGCAGGAAACCAGAGGCATAATTCTGACTGCACTGCCAGCTGATGTTGGAAAGGAAACCCCATCCTTTGCATCTCACACCCAAAGTGAGCAGTGTGAGGGTAACACTCTCACAGGAGGAAAGGGAAAGACTAGCATTTATTTCTTCTGTAGGATGAAAATCACCCTTAAAGGTGAGGTCAGTATAAACTGCAGGGCTACAGCAAACTGTTCAGTTCAAGAGGAATTATTCATCCTTCAGTGGAATATAATTACACGTCCAGACTCTCTCTGGGCAATCCTTTATTCAAGCCAAATTTACACTATTTCCTAAAGGGAACAGTCAATCTTAATGAGTGACTTACAGGTTCATCATCTTTAAAAAGGCTTTATTAAAAAAATAACATCAGAAGTTTGGATCTTTAATTAGTAAATTTTAACTCCACCTTCACTGCACATCACCTTTTCTTTTGTTAATTTCTTCATTCTCATCAATAGAAGAACTTGGTGCAAAGATGCTAACTTAGATTATAAATTCTTTTCAATTTTATTAGTCAATAGCAAATTAGCCAGTACATTTAGTGCACCAATATGTCATGATTGTGTTCAGCAGAGCAGTGTGTAAGCTCCTGACACACAAATTTGAATCAAGTTTCTTTTCTAATATAGAGCAAAATTAAGATACAATTTTGCTTCCTTTGTACAGGAAGCCAATTCCTCATAAGGCAACTTGTTATGACAGAATTAATGCATGTAATTAATTTTTACCTCCAAGGTGAGCCTAGAATATTTCTCTTTGCATAAGTAAACCAATTATTGTTCATTCTCACTGTGGAGAGCCATCCCCTATTAAACACTGTAGCTGCTCTTAATGGTCAGCTGGAGAACTCAGCTGGGAGTGTTTTATATAAATAAAGCTGACTCCTCCTTTGCACCATTTTAAAGCTGTAGAGAAAGAAGTAGGATAGGATTTTAGGGTATTGGGGTGTATTTTCTTATTATTAATCTTTTTTTAAAGACACCATGTGGCCATCGAGTATAGTTTATGAAAGTGAACTAAAATCCCCTGAAGAAAACAGTAGTTTGCTGCCTTTGGTGTTACCAAATATAAACATTTAATTTCTTTCAATTTTCAGCAGAAATCATTGCTGTCTTGCTCTCATCAACTATTTCCTGGAGGTCTTCCTTACCCCAAAATGTGCTTTTACCCCTTTTTTTACTTGCCAGGTGTGTGTGGTTTCCCTACCATTTGCAGGAGGAGAGCGTGCGTTGGTCTCCAGCTGAAAGTACCCTGGGTATTTCCAAAGTAGTGCTAGAAATATGGGCTAGCCTTGGTGATGTGGGTTCAGTTCACTGCAGGGAAGGAGCCCACAGAGAAGTGGTTATGCTGGGGAACTAGAATCACAGAATCATGGAATAACCTGAGTTGGAAGGGACACACAGGATCACTGAAGTCCAGCTTCTATGATTCAACTTCAGTTAGTTAATTCATCCCATATTTTACTGCTTGGTTTAAGCTGTCACCCACCAGAACTGAGTGCTGGGGGAGTCCAAGGATGCTGACAGGTGCCAGCATGGCATGAGGAGGATGGATGCATCCTCACTGAGGCCAGCCCATGTCCCAGCAGGGAGACCCTTGTTCAAGTGCCTCCCCACAGCAGGGCTGGCTGGGGGTGCAGACAGGAGCCCAGCTGGCAGGGTTTGCCTGTCTCCTGTTGCTGGGATGCAAATGGACAAATGTCCCACACCTCGCTTCCTTGCTTCACCCCACAACCTCACCTCTCTTGCTTTTTTCATTTTCTTTAATGTTACCTAAATTTTTAGGAGCAGAAAGATGTTGGGGAGACATCTGTGTAAGGTGACATCCATCTCAGGCTACTGAACCTCTGGTACCATGATCAGGTGCTATATTGTGTTTCTCTTAAAAAAAAATTGTTTAACAAAACCCCAAATCTTTGTGTCATGCATGAAACTAAGGGAATGGCTGAGGGGAAAAGCATCCTATTGCAATTTTTTCTTTCTAAGTCCCATAGCCACCATCAAGCACCTGTGCAGTCATGTCGCAACCCTGCAGGTGAGAAAACTCATGGCAAGTCTCTGAATGCCCAAGAAAGAAAATTACCACTTTTCACCCACCCTTTTCCACAAAATATAAGGAAGTATTTAACTTAAACATTTCCAATAGACAAAATTGCAGAAACATCAGAGTTACTGCACTCACCAACAAAGCATTTCTCAAGATATACCTTCTGCAGTGTTCCTGATTTAATCCAGCACATGTACTTTTCCTGTTGGTAGATTTTTTTTCCAGTCCCTCTTTCACACTCAGTCACTGAAAACCTCGTGCCCCTGGCAGTCTTTCTAATCTAAAGAACAGGTGCATCAACTAACTAACTTTTATGATGGGGCAGAGGAGCTCAGCCTGACCAGGAAAATCAGTGTGATATCTGAATTAAAATACAAAGTCACCTGCAGCCAGAGAGGACTGGGAGGCACCTCATCTAAATAAAATTACAAAACCTGAATTTGCAAATCTCCAAGCCATATCCTCAGCTGGTGTCAGATGAGGCTGGAGCCGGGAAAGTTATGCTGATTTACACCAGTGGCTGATTGAACCTGGTGTGCTGAGCTGCACCGGGGACCGGCAGCACGGTGGGGTGGAGGGTGCTCTAAGTACTCCTGTAGCACAAAGACACTCTTTAGATTCAAGCCCTGCTCCCACACAAAAACAACATCCCTTTCTTTGCTTTACTTCTCCCATTGTGCTTTTATTCAATGTGAAAAGCCCTTGGTCTGTCCTTGAGAAAAGCATCTTCAGAAGCCTCTTTGAAATAAATCCAGGATTAAACAGCAATCCCCCTCCAAGCAGAGCATCCAAGCAACTTTCCTTCTGCAGCTCACCGGGTTAACTTTATTCCTGCCACAAGCCCAGCATGCACCAAACCCAAAAGCAACTTCTTTGTGCCAGACCGCTGCCGTCAGATGAGCCCCGATGGCAACGAAACCAACCCGCACAGCCCTTCACCAGCGATGGAAAGGTGGAATTACTCACTGAACCACGCCGGGCTTCACCCTCTGTCAGCAAACGCTGGGTGCGGGCTGGCGCGGCAGGGCGAGGGAGGGACTAGCAGGGCTAGCCAGGTGCCCGCGAGCATTGCATCCCCGTGCTCCGTCCTCCCTCAAAGTTAGCTTTAAAACGCCTGGAAAGACACACACGAACAACTCTGCTCAAGTGTGCTCCTCAGTGTCTCTCAGAAGCAAGAAGCCTGTTGGTCTTAAAGGAGAAACCCAGCCTGCAAACAGCATTGCTCCCTCCGGTTTTTGGTTAGGCATAAAAATTCAACTTAACATCTGGTTTGGAGATCTGAGGAGATTATAATTAAACTCATTGCTCTATGAACTATACTAAAACCCCAGAACACGTGACATATATAATCTGCTACATATATTGCAATATAAGTTGCTTTTAAAATGGAAGAGACATTTACCTTGGCAGGNAAAAATTTTCCTTGGAAAAAAAAAAAAAAAAAAAAAAAAAAAAAGCCCACCTAGGTTCGGAAGAGCCCGAAGCCACACTGCATGCAGAGTGCTCTGTAGTCAGAAGTCTTCACTAACTCACACACACCCCCCCACAGACACAGAGACGCTCCCGCCGCCGCGCAGCCCATGTCGGCAGCACCGGCTGATCTCTGCCCCTCTCCTCGCAGGAACTGCTCCCAGGGCTCGGGAAGGATGTGCTTTGGGGAAGAGAGTCTGCAGCTGAGGAGCTGCAAAGTTACCACGTACAGACAAGCAGGACAAGGACTGCTCTGACAAGGCTCAGCGACAAACACCAGGCAGAGAAGAAGAAGAAGAGGAAGAAGAAGAAGCATGCTTTCCCCTTACCTATTGCTTAGGCTAAGACACTGAGCAGAGTCTTTAGAGAGCCTGGGCATGGGGACCCAAAGGGCAGAGGACTTTCAGCACAGTCACAAGGACCCAGCAAAAGCCATCTTCTCTCCCTGTCTTTTAGCACTGTGTAAGTCTCCAGCAGCTCAGCTCTCCAGCTGCAAACATCTCATTAGACTAATGCATTCAGCACAGGCAGAAAACTCGATTTACCATAGCTACAGCAATGAATTTCCATTACGATGACAGCTTCAACCACATCATGTCCGGAAAAGCAGCCAACCACTGCCTTTTAAAGAACACACGCATTTTACACGCAGAGGACGAGGCCTGCGTGGCCGGTTTCCTTTCCCTTTGCAACTACATTGAGAAGAAAAATTGCCATTTCTTTTTATTTAGGAAACTCTGCAACCTGAAAGGTAAAGGACATTTGGACTCTTCCTGCCCCCTCTCCCCCCACCTCAAAGCAGCGCTGTCTTTTGCAACACGGTGCGTTGGGCTGCAGTGAGAAGAAGGGGTGTTTGCAACATTTCTGGTCTCACTACCCCTCCTCTGTTGCCATGGAAACCGGACTGTAGCATCAGCCCTTTGTCCCACTCCTGCAGCAGCCTGGCCCGATGCTGAGCTTACGTGATGTGCCACGGATGGGAAGGACCAGCCACTTCGGTTTTGATCATTTACATGGAAACTGGGGAAACAGTGCCTGGCATTTTTCTGCCAGCGACACTGAGGGTGTGTGTACAGTGTTGCTCACACACACACACACTCATGCACCTGTACACAAACTCACAAAGTCGGCTCTGTGGAGAATCCTACAGGTATGGCCAGGCAAAGATATCCATAATATATAGAAATACCCATTACGGCTGCCATGCTGTGCCACTTGGGCAGAATGCACGAGCAGCTTTTCATTGAATTTCCAGTCACTCATCACAGAAAGTACCAGTTCTTCCCTTGTTTAGCACAGCACAAGCAGCTCTTACAACCAAAAAAAAAAAAAAAATTCTGTAGTACATATGAAAATAATGGTTGTAATAATCCTGCCATGCTCCATTGACCACGCCAGATCAAATTATCCCAGCAAAGGGGTTTGTCACAGTTGTTTGTGAGGGTTGCACAGCTCCCCGCTGCCCACTTCACATGCTTACAGAGATTGTTACTCAATATTCATGGCTAGCCAAACGTGCTCCTCACCTCTCTTTCTTTCCAGTCCTGTGAATGCCTCACCAGACAGGCTTGCAGCCGTGGTCACTGGTTCTGCTGGTTTTGTGGTCCCTGCACACTGGTTTTGTGATAGTTGGTCTTTCTGGGGTTTAGGGGAGTTACTTTTGACTTGCCACCACAGAAGATGAGATGAATATTAAGCCTGTTTTATTTACTGAGGAAGAAGAGGAAAAGCAGGAGAGCAGAGTTCCTGGGCTATTTGTACCAATAAGAGCTGGGGCTTTGCTGGTCCCCTTTCCTGTCAGTGGGGAGAGGGACAAGAACCTGCCCACTAGTGACTGTGAGCAAGGGGAGATGTTCAAACTCATTCCAACAGTCCCTTGCAAGCCCAAGGTCAGGAGGATGGCCGTGGTATTCTTTGTTTCTTGCAGTCATGGCTAGAGAAAAACTCTCTGCGTTTAAAGAAAAAAGAAGAGGTTTGGTAGATCCACGAGAAACAAGGTGGCATTGTCTCTTTTTTGTTTGTTTTTTTTTTTTGCATTGCTACAAACTTGACAGATATTGTAGGTGTGAAAAATATTTTATCAGCGCAGAATTGGAACAACAGTTTTCTGTCTTCTGCTACTGCTGTATGAAACCTGTGTTGCTCACAAACACACTGGTAACAAAGCATACAAATGCTCTTCATCCTGGCAAAGACCTGTAATCCCTCATTTTCCCTCTTCTCATTTTTTTGTTTCTTTTTGGAGAAGATCAGGGTCAGTGGGCCAGCACTCATGGATCGCCATACTAGAGTAAAATGGAGGGAACTTGACCACCATGCAAATTCCTGGTTTAAGTTTCCTAATAGGATAAACAGGAAAAAGTACTTGTAATTACTAAAAATGGTGTCAGAATCCTTAAAAATCCTCTCTTCTCTTGTAAGCCATTTAAGATTTTGAGCATGAGTCTTAGCCATCCCTGTCATTTCACATTGCCTCTGCAGATCCATTGCTGCTGTGGCTTGTCACACCCGGTGCTGTTGTTTGTGTCACACCGCGTTACCAATGTCATCTAGCACGGGCAGGCTGGCACAACCTCACAGCATGGAGGCATCAGCTGTGGCCTCTCACAAAAAAATATCATATTAATACAATGCAACACATGAGCAAAGTGTTGGGGTGGTGATTGGAAATTTTGCTTTCTTGTCACTGCTGCTATTAATGCTGCGGATAATTTTGCAGCCAAAAACCAAACCAGACCTTAAACCAGCCAATTGCCCACTGCTTTGGGAGCAAATGTTGCATGGTGAAGGATTGCAGAGTTCCTTGGAATATGCTCTTAGCATGCCTTATTTGACAGCCTTGAATTTAAACTTTAATTTAAGGAGTTGAATTTTGGTTTAAAACATACAGCTTGTCTGGAGAGCAGTTTAAATCACAGCTAAAAGCAAGGGTGGATGAGATAGTATTGAGGGGATGGTCTGAAGTGTTTACATCTGCTGTGGAGGCAAATGCAAGGCTCATTGCCTGATCTCAGGCTCCCTGAGAGGGATAAAGGGCGATGAGGCAGAGGTGGAGCTGAGGGGGAGGTTGTGCCCAGGATGGTGCAGGGGAACTCCCTGCCTGTGTTCCTGTGGCATTTTCACACTAATTTCACAGCCACCTCAGGGGTCACGGGCACCTGCTGGTGGCTCCAACTCAAGGCTGGCCCTTCCACAGAAAGCTGGTCCACACCACCCTCCCACGTGCAGAGGGACATGCCTGACTGTGGGGTGAGCGGAAGAGTGGATGGAGGAGGTAGGGGAGCTTTAAATTGCTGCCCAAGTAAATCTGCCTACCAAACACCAGAAATGTGGTTGAGCAGCGTAATTACTTGCTTATTTACAAATGAAAGTGAAAAAGGTGATAGAGTGGTGGTGGGGAAAAGAAAAGGTCGTGTTTATGTGAGGCACTGGTTTTCACCCTGCCTCAAAACTATTGGAACACTTTCTTCTGTAGGCATAAGGTTTGGAAATGAAAATGGCCCTGCAGAGAAACATTAAGGATCTCTCCACAGAGAAGCAGGCAGAGCAAGGAGTACAGCTGAAGCCTCCTGCCTCCTGTTACTGCTTCCCCAACTATTTGAGCCACAGACCACAATCAAACTCCAAAATAGTTTGATTTTTTTAATGCAAATTAAAAACACTCTTTTCACCAGTGTCCTGATATTTGTATTTTGCCTATTTTGTACTGATTATATTTCAACCCAACCCTTCCTCCTTGTCTTCACAGCCTTCTCTGAGGAGGAACAGATCCCTGACACGGAAGTGAAGCTTTTGGGGCAGGGGATGGCGTGGTGAGGAACCAAGGATCAGAGTTTTAATGATCAGTCAGGAGGCAGCCCAAGATCCAGGGTTTGGACACAGGGCAATCCATGTGGCAATGGGGAAAAGCCCTTATCACCAGGGTGATCTCTGCCACTCCCAACAGATGTCTTGACACAGCCTCAAAGAGGGACTGATCCACCAGCTCTTGCCCAAGTCATTTCAGATGCAAGACCAACCTGGCCGTGCTCTGGGCTGTGCCGGGGAAGGATGAGTATCACAGAGGGTTGCCACTCACTCAGGACCATGCTGGATCCTGGCCTTGAGCCACTGCCCCTCCCTAGCCTGTGGCTCCCTGGTACAGCCAGCCCTGTGCTGGACATAATGGCACCCATCACTCTGCTGCTCTCCATCCACTACCAACATTATTAAACTCCCACAGATTGTCATTTTATTTCAAGCATTACCCTGTAATTTAAATAATTTGATTCTTTAAACAATTACATTCAATTACCTTCAGACTTCCATGAAATCAGAAAGCATTCAGGGTAAGTGAGAAAGGAAATTAAATATCCCAAAACAACATAAATGTGTGCAGCCCAACCTGCGATTTGGGCAGATGATGGGGCGGGGGTGGGGCTTGGAGCATGTCTTTCCACCTGGCTGCGGGGGTGACATTCACCCTGTCAGTCACTGCAGCACAGAAGATATCAGCAGGTCTTTCGGGGCAGCTGCCTACCCAGGTGACAGCTGCCTGCCCCCTGTATGTGATTTTTCCCTGCATCTTTATTAGGCATTTCAGTTTAACAAGATTTTTACCTATAAATCTTTCCGGATGATGAATCAATCCCGTGACACCTGCCCCGACCCTCTTCAACCCTGCCGCTCTTGCACAGACACCGTTGGTTAAGTTATGATGGAGTCCGGTTTAAGGGAATGAATTTAAACAATTACCTTAATTACAAGAGCAGTATCATCTTTCAAGAAAGCGGGTCTCCGGGGAGGACAGCTGCTGAGAAGTCATTTAGACGCATGAACCTTTGAAAACAGCGGTGAGAGGAGCTGCGACTCCTGCCCTGGCTGCCACCGCTCCCTGCTCCCACCCCGGCTCCTTCCAGCTTCGCCCAGCAAAGGAGGCGATGTGGGATGCAGCGCTGGGGCAAGCAAGAAACCCTCAGGCTGCCAGGACCCCACACCACCCGACAGTCACGCCCTGCCCAGCCCGGTCCTGGAGGTCACCTTTTGTTTAGGCTCCTTGCTAAGTGGGAGTACAGCCGCAGAGATTTCAGATGCGCTCCAGCAGTCAGCTCAGGAGGATGAGCTGAAAATTAAGCACACGCCCGAGGCAAAGAGAAACCCCAGATATAAGCCTGACAGCAGCCAGGATGGGCAAGGAGTGGCAGGAAACAGGATTCCCATTCTGGGACCCCCACCCAGCCCAGCCCGTGCCCGCTGACCGCCCCACAGCCCCCATTGCCCCCAGGACGGGCTCCGGACCGGCTCTGCCTCCTCCACCCCTGGCGCAGCTGCCCCTGCAAGGTCACCCAGCTACCTCCCAAGCCCAGCTCCCTGCTCGCTTGAGGACGTGATTATTTCCCAAATCACTAGACATCAGGAGCAGCTTTGTAATTTGCTTGGTTCTTTATTACATTTATCGATTTTAAAATATTTTAACAGCTCGTTTATTGCCGAGTTAAAGAGCTCAGAAAGGCAATAAAGTCACACAACATCCTTAGTGATAAAAGAAATAATCCCTTGAGCTGCCGAAATCGTGCCTTCTCCTTCCCTTCTGAGCTTTTTTTCAAGCAAAAAATAAGCCCTGAGAGGAACTGCAACCAAAAGGGCAAGTACCTGGGCAAAATCTCATGCACCCAGAGTGGGTAGGTAGAACAAAGTGAAATAAACTGTAGCCAAAATTCTGGAGCTTCAAAGCAACCTGCTGCAGCTAAGAAACAAAGAAACATTATTCATCCCCGAATTTAAGGTTCTTGACAGACATAGTCATGAGTTAAATGTTTATACAACTGAGGTGACTCCCCATGGACCATCTCTCTCTGGCCAGGGTCAGCAGGGGTGCTGAAACAGTGGTGAGCCTCCAGGTCCAGAGCAAGGAGCTCCCATCGATGCTTGCTGGGGTGTAAAACACAAGCTTGCTTATCTGCAAATATCTGGGGGCCCTGCTCTCCCCTCCAACCTTGGGCCCACTTGCCCTCTTGTACATGTCACTGTGGGGTATCAGCCATTCAGCACCTGTGTGCAACTTCCCCCGTGCTGTGGGCAACCCAGCAAACCCTCCTGGGGAGGGGCAGAAGTGGCAGAGGGATGGCCCCACATGGACACATCTTTGAGCATCTCTCTCAAATAGTTTATCTCAAAGAGCCTCACTTTCTACACTAGAGATAACTGGGTCTGAGTAGTAATTAAAAAAAAATCCTCCAGGTGAGGGTTTTTGTTCCTTGGATTACTCTTCTGTTTCTGCAGTCATTTCCATCCCAGAGCCTCCCCGGGCACTTAACCAATTAAACACCTACAGCCTGGCAGCTGCCGGCAGCTCCCTGCTCTGCAGCAAGAGGGCCGGGCCAGCAAGGACCATTACTGTGCTAGGTACCACTGGATTTCTTTGATGGGACCCCATTTCAGCAGGAGGGCAGCACAGATGCCTGTGCTCTGCTTCCCTCTGTGCCTGGCCCCACCTTACAGGTGCAAAGCCCGAGGTGTTGGGATGCCCCTGCTGCATGGATGTGAATAAAAGAGAAGAAGTGGCAAACTGTTGTTCAGTGGAAGAGGTGGGGTGAGAGGGGTGTTCTCCCTCCCCAGCAGCAGCCACAGTGCATGCCATGCCCTTGTGTGAGCTCTTTCCCCTCAGGTTAGGGCAGGATCACAGCCCCTCCAGCCTCCTCCCTTCCTTTAGGCTTGGAAAACTGGTCTGGTGATAAGAAAGCAGATTTTATTCCCCTCCCCAAAAATATGACACTTCTGAGAGCAAGTTAGCACAGAAATTCTGAAAGAAATAGTGTTGAAGATGTAGGCAGGTATAATGTTAATGGGCAGTGCATGTCACACTTGAGGGGATTGAAGGCAAGGGAAGCCATTCCCAGCCCGGGATTCAGTAGTCATTTAACAGTCATTAAGACTCCTGCAAGGAGGAAACTCTGCTTCCACCACAGTCCTCTGCAGCAGCCACTGCACAGCCATGTCACAGGGAAAGCTGTTCTTCCCCAAACTAAACACTTGCTCGCACACCAGAGAGACAGGAAAGACAAGGTGTGATGGTGCCATCTCCTGCCTCCTGCCAGAGGAGCACTGCAACTCATTAGCAGGATGGGCTCAGCTGCCACCTTCAAGCAAAGTTTATCAGAGAGAAAGACATGAGTAGCAATTTCATATAATAAAATATTATCAAATGTCCAAGCCCAGTAGGGTTTTTTTTCCTCCATAGCAAAAAGAGCAGTAAAGATATATGTCTTTATATAAGCTGTGTTTGCATACTCCTTTTCCTAATTCAATAAAAAAATAAAATCAGTTGCAATCCAAATTCACTGTAATTATCTCTGTTTTTTTCTTGGCAAGTGCTATTTTTAGTCAATATGCATGCATAGCCGTACTATAGCATAGCTATTTTTTAAATTACATACGCCAGCATAGTCTACAGATTTTAATTTGCCAGGGAGTTGGATAGCCATCAGCAGTCAGAAGCTGTATGTTGTTTGCATACAAACTCAGTGGAGAAACTTCCCCACACAGCATCTGCTTGTACAGCTGAGGAGGGACAGACCCTCCCCGGGAGCCAGACCTCGGGACAGTTTAAAGGCTGTTAAAACAAGGGCTCAAATTCCACAGCTCTTGGGAAGGGGAGCCGGGGTGGAAGAGGGTACATCAATGATGGGCATGGATTTAGGAACAGAAATGCAGCTCTCCACTTGCCAAAAACCTGACAGATGGGCACATGGGACAGATGGGCACATGGGACAGGTGCCCCTCCTTGGCTGGCATATCAAAGCACCACCTCTGACACCGGTTGCAAAGGCCATTTTCTGCTCAGGGTACATCATGTGTGTCCCCAGGAGGGAATACAGACATCCCCCTCCATAAACACACTGGAGGTCAGTGGTGGTGGCGAGAGGCACAGGGTGCCCCAGCACAAGGGCTGGGACACCTGTGAGAAGAGCCAGGCAGCAGGGCTGTCCTGCAGCCCAGCTGAAATGCAGCTGCACGGTTCCCCAGGCAGCTCTGGTGCCTACAGATGTTTGCCTCACTAGGGAAACCGACACCATCTCTTAGGCATACACTAACTTCCTTTAACAAAAAATAATACTAGCAGAGATCAGAAATATACCAAAATTTCAGCACTCAGTTGGCTTCGGAGGATAATCTGGGTCTGGATTTTGTTTCACTGTGTGGTGGGGAAGTACTTTAGTATAGTTTAGCCCTAAATCTCCCCAAAGTCATGTGAAATTCAGAATCCCAGGACAGGCTCTGTTGTCTTCCATCCACATGTAGCCCTTCAGAGACTTGTTGGATCCTGTCACAGGTGAGCAGATAGCTGAACTAGCAAAGGAGATTTGAACTCCTCAAGTGACCTCCACTGTATGCCAGAGAAGGCTTCTTTTTTTGCAGATGTGGAATAGCTGAGAACAGGAAAAAAAAGGGGGAAAAAACCCCCCAGAACAAAAACATACTTCCCAGTGATATTCTGAGCTAGCTGATTAATTGCTTGCATGCTAAACTTCAGAAATCATATAGTGGTTATAAAACTAATCTAATTTCAGGAGTGATATCTTCCAAATAAATGGTTTAATTTTAGGGTTTTCCTCCTATTTTCCCTCCTCTGCTATTTTGACACGTACATCATTTTTGAGGCTAGCATGATGTGCATACCAAAAAGCCTTGCCTGTGTCTAACAAGCTGAACTATTTTATTATTGTCTAGCCTGCAACCTCCTATCTACAGAGACCTGGCTTACAAAGGCTGGTGTCAGCTTCCACATCAGTGCCGTTGTAATGTTTAACACTGAGCACTTACACAAAGATTCAAAGCAGCATGGTGATTAACTGCTGTCACTCCTGCGAGTCTCCTAGACTCACATTTGACCAAGAGGTCCGTGCTTGCCTTTTAAGAGACAGTGGGGTTTGAAGAACATTGCTCTATTTTTAGTTTTAATGGGCTTTTAGCAGCGAGCGCAGAAGCTGCTGCACTGGGCAGTGCTGGCCGGGAGTGTGTGGCCAGCTGGAGCTCACCCACGGCTGCTGCCAGGCACTGACACCCCAGTGACATCCCACAGGCACCACTCAAGGCATCAGATTTGGAAGAAGAGGTTAGAGGCAGACTATGCAGGGATAATGTCAGCACTGATGTTGCAAGGAGGCAATGGACTGGACAAACTAAGCTGCTCTCATCCCAATTATGTCTCTTTTAAGCCTTCTGCTTCTACTGAGCTCATAACAAAGATGATCCCCCCTGACCTTGCCACCCATCCCTCTCTCTCCTTGTCTCATTGCTCCTACAGTGCTCAATGCAGCACCCTGCCTGTGCTGGCAGAGCCAGCTCCGGTGTCACTGCAAGGGGCACATCATTGCATCAGCACCCAGCACACCCTGTCCAACACTCCCTTTCCGAGAGACAACCCTTTACACAGTGGGGGCCATCATCCCAACTTCCATGGCTACCAGGCAAGAGCAACAATGGGGAGAAGAGGTTCTTCACTCACCTACGAGAGCCTGACCCACCCTGTGACTGGCTGTCAGGATGGGGATGGGCTGGGGGACAAGCAGGTGACACAGACCATTTGCACCCCACTGTGAGGTCCAGCCCCAGCTGCCCTGCCTGATCACCTTACAGGTCTTAAAAGCTTGCTGAGAGGTAGGACAGAAGAAGAATAAAGAGCCTGTGTATAGTTGTCTCCATATTTCAAATAACCAGTAACTTTTAGTGTACATACTATAGATTAAATATGAATTTGAATGTAAAATATAATGAGGCAGCTTTTCATCTTCTGAATGAACTTCTCAGTCCTGGTTGAATGAAGGAGGTAAAAAAAAATAAAAAGGAGATCAAATACACCTAACAAATCTACACCAGGAGGGAACCATAAAAAGATACTGCCAAGATAAAACCTTATGTGGGGAAGTTAACTGCGAAGAGTAAATCCTCATAACTTCAGGAAGAAGCACCTGTATGCAGCAGCCCTTTCTGCCCCAGGATGTTAAAGAGAGCTAATGATGTAAAGGAGATCGCTGAAATTGCCTTGCAATGGGAGGCTGACACCCATTGCCTTGTACATGAGGCCAAGAGAGCAACAGGCTCTCCAGAATCTGAATTAACCCAGAGGGACCTGCACAGCTGGGCCATGTGGGTGGACCAACAGCTGGCTGCAAAATGAAGCAAGAGCTGTCTCATTTCAAGGGACCAAACTGATTGTCACCTGGGCCTCCAAATCTCACCACCCTGTCATGTCTGTGTCTATTTTACAGCCATTATAACCCAATCTCAGTCAGTGTGATTTACACATAGTAATTAATGGAGCTTCAGTGGTGAGGAAATTGGTCATTCAATTTGAGTTTAATTTACTGCACGTGCATACATTAGGAAGCACAAATCCTATCGCTGTGATGTGGGCACAGAGAAAGGGTTGTATGCTGGGAAGGAAAAAACAAAACACCCAGTAAACAATTCACCACTGGCCTTTCACACCTCGCACTCTGCAAGCGTCTCCTCAATGGGAGGATGACACACAAACCTGGAAGGCAAAATCTCACTGTCACTGCTACCCCATTTCCCAGTGGCAGGAAGCATCAGCCTGGCATATTGGTGAGTATGGCCTCCTTCTGCTCCAGGCTTTGGAGTGTGTATCCATCAGAAAGAGCAGAGTGGTTTGATGGAGTTCAATGGTACAGGGTATGAAGGCTACAAAAGATGCTGTGGCATACAAAAGATATCTGTGGCATACACAAGAACAACTCCAGTGAAGGAAACCCATGCCTAAAAACCAGGACAACCTTTCACAGCAAAGGCAGCACTGCATTTTCGGTTACCTTAAGCTAAAGGTGGCCTCATACGAGCCTGGACTCTGGAGCACCCAATAACCACGCCCCAGCAAAGCCAAAAGCAATGCCTGGGTGACCCTCACTGGCCCATGCGGGACCAGGAATGCCCCAGAGGGTTCGGGGCTCTTCCAGCTCAGGGATTACCCTGCAGGAGATACCTGCAAGATGTCCAGCTCTCCCAGGGTTTCTCCCCTGAATGCCTCCATGCCATGAAGCATTTAGATATGTTGCTTGCATAAAAAGCAAAGCACTCACACCTTATTGAATGAATAAAAACAGTTGCTCAAGGTGCTCCATGCAGTCTCCTTTGTGCTGTTAAATTCCACACATGCAATGTAAATGTTAATATCTTCCCTGTTTAATGATTAAAGCATGTATGTGGAAGGCTTACACACAGTGAAAGGTTGAAAATTATTCAGTGCTTCCTGATTCAGTGCTTCCTGATTCATCATACACTAGAAATAAAATTCTAGGTAGAGTATATGCAATTTGGCTTTAAAATAATATCATTAGCTTTACAATCCATTGTGCTAATTAGATATATTAATAGGTTTCATTGGGAGTGATAGTTGTTATTGAACTGAATGAAAAATAGAAACAATTTTGGCACAAAATTATTTCTACCAACTCAATAGTGTCTGTGTTGGCTCAAACTGCATCTTAAAACAAAAGATCATCGCATGAAAGAAATTAGGTGCAACCATGAATATCAATAAATGTAGTGTGAACAAATTTGATATCTCAGCTAGAGCTCAATACTGAACACGAGCCACCCAGTTCCCCCTTCTCTGTGTTCCCAACAAGCACCCGTTTTAATCCAGCACTTGGGTGCTCTGCCAAGCCCTCAGCAAACCCTAAGAAAAGAGATTTTAAAGATGCTGCTGCCAAGGGCATTTTTACGTTTGCACATCATTTAAAACTTGAGCAATCACGGCGTGCTGTGGGTACCCACAAGGCACCCCAGGTACCCCATAAATCAGCTCTTCAAGGTAGGGACATGCCTATGGTGGAACCACCTCACGTACCTCCCTTTCCAGAGCTTAAAACACAGCTGAAGTGCAGATATCTTCATGACCATCTTCTGCACACTTTCCCGAAAACTGATGCAAAGCAATGTGTAAAGCTCAAAATGGACTCATTAACACCTCAATTACCGCTAAGAAAGGAAGCTCTACCTTCCTGAGGTTTTAATCTTAAAATAATTTAAGAACGATAATACAATTCCAGTATTAAAATGGGTTACCTTCAGCAGGTTTTAAATGGTCAGCAAGGGGGTTGGGGGAATACAAATCACAGAAAAACATACAGAAATCAGTAGTTTCTTGAAAAGATCACGGAACCTTCCATCTAAGCCCGCTTCCCCTCCAGAAAGGGGGAGCACAAAACTAAACCTACAGATCAAATTACGATAGGTATCCCCCGGAAAAATCCTAGGGTTTCCTGGAGAAATCCGTGCCCCTGCCTCCCCCTGCTGAGCGCGGCCGGGAACTGCGCCTGCTCATTGAGAAAAGCACCTTCTCTTCCCCTACAACTCAAGGGTTTTCCCACTCACAGACACTTGCTAGTTATTAAACTACGGAATTTAATATTAATCAACCATTGTCAGTGCTTGGTGGGAGGGGGAGGCAGAAGTTTAAATCATATTACACAAAACTCCCAAGAGAAAACCTCATTTTTATAACTTCCCTCTTTTTAGCTACCCTTACCTACTTTAACAAGCAGCATTTATCAGCCCTAAATCTAATTCATGGTGCCTCCCTCTACGAACTGCAGTCACAGCACCCTGCACCCATCCGTGAGCTGGACCAGGAGGAGCAGGGCCAGTCACACTGCATCACCCTCCTGCCTGTCCCAGCCAAGTCCCATTTTTACCCCTTGGAAGTGCTGCAAGCCCTGAAGGTATTTGCAGCATCTCTGGTTGGGAGGTCAGTCAGGCTCTGCAGTTGCCTCCTCTGGCCTAGAACAAGGGGCTACAAAAACGAGCATGACAGCAAAAGGGCAAAAACAAATCTGTTCAGGCTGAAAGAACAGTAGCGGCTTCCCAGTTGTGCTTGGGTCACTATTGCACAGGGACAGCAGCAGGAAAGCAGATTTTATTTCCAGAGCTTTTTTTTTTTGTTTTTCAGTTACTAGCCCAGAGTTTCCGAACACTTAGGTAGAAAATTGTCTAAATTGATTCCTAAACTCTATCAAAAAGTGAGGCTTATACAACAATGAGTGCAAAATGCTGCTTCTTCCTGTAAAGTTTTACCCATCCTGGTAACTGTCATGCAGGAGGGAGTTGATCAATGTTTGAATGACGATTCATACTATTAATAAAAAACAGTTATTAATGGATACACCACACATCAAGACCAACAACTCAGTAATGCTGGGTAGCTGCAGTTGGGTGGTTTTAATTGTGAGAAGCTCTTCGATACCTCCTTATCCCCATTCTGCATTAATCTTGTGAGGTGTTGTAAAACCGTGCACAACCACATAGCTGAGAAAAAGTTATCAGCATAACTTTCTCACATTATCAAGATTTCCAATACACCACCATTTTTCTCCTCACATTTTCACTAAGTTACCTTGACTACACAAGGGACACACTTCTGAAGTATTAGATTTAGCCTCTGTTGGCTCAACAGAATTATACCTCGTTTGTAGACTTTGAGGGTGACAGCTGGGATAACACTTAATCTTCAAGAAGAAACCAGTTCAGTATTCAGACCAGGGACATGATTTTTTTTTTCTTTTTAAAATAATTTCAATGCATTCACATCTTGCCAGTATATACCTTGATTCTTAACAGCAAAATTTAGAGATCAGTGGTCAGAGTGCAGCCCAACCCATCCAGAATGCTCTTATTATCAACTCTACCTCCTGACTATCACCACTCTCCTACCTTTAACTACTGCAGACTTTCACTGAGTTGTTCTGGCAAGAACAATGTCATCTTAGCATTCACCCTACCTACTTGCTTGAGGAAGAGTCACCTGACTCTTTCTTATCATTTCTCTCACCACTGCAGTATTTGGCTCAAAAGCCTATGGAATACAACTAGAGCTTTTATGTAGCTATTTTTCTGCTGTGTTTTTGCAAGTTAGAACTGGAGTTAAAAGGCATCAAGTGTACAAGCCATTTAATTTAAACCTAGCCTTCATTCTTGAGTTTGAACACCTGACACTGCTCATGGTTTACAGGTTTTTTCTGCACAATGTGCACTTCAGAAGTACTTTGAAAGATACCATAATCTCATTAGAACACCTTCACATTTTATTTGCATCTATTGTAATTACAAAGAATATAACAATATAAATTTGCATTTAAAGTGACAACCCTTTCTAACAAACAAGGTCACAAATTAGTGTGCACCTATTCTGGCTTTGGACAACTTTTATAGGATGGAAATTTTCCTGCATGAGAATTTGTCACATTTTAGAGCCTTGTATTTTCATAGTTCAATACACAGGAACAGAAATACATCTATTCCTACTTGCAGAACACTCATAAGTATTTCTGAAGTATAGAAATGCAACATTTCATTTGTTTTATTGAGAGGAAGAAAAGAATCAATCCATGGCTTTTGTCAAGTCTCATAGAATATACTAAGAGACCTGATGCTCTCCTCCCTGAATTTTTTCTCTAGACTTGATTTTTTTTTTCTTTAAAAGGGGTAGGAATAGAATCACTGTCTTCTTTACAACCTTGCAGAAGACTGGAGTAGAAAAAAAATCCCAAAACAACAAACCAACAACCTCACACAAAGATGCACACTATTACAAATGCAAACAGCCATCAAATTGTCCAGTTTATTGATGGGAATTCAAAACTGATACAAAACATGCCCTCTCTGCATGTTGTATTTTACCCTTAAAATGTTTCTGACAGTGTCAGGTAGATTCAGAATTAAGAATATACTTCGGCTTTCAGCATGTACCTTTTATAAAGGTATTACACAAAAGCCACTAACTTACATAACGTGGTCCCAAAATTACTTACAGACATTCTGTTTATCAAAAGACTCAGATCTCCTGCCGATCTGATGAAATAACGGCTTAAAAATGTTTTAAGCCATTAATAAGTATCCTATGGCAGAGTCAAGAAAGTTTATGATTTCCATTATAATCTCGGGCATAAAAAGGCAACAGTCCTAAAAAAGCAGCCCTCTGGAATATATGGAATGTGGCAATGAATATGATGCCAATTTGTAATGATCAAGTTAAGTAAAACAGATTCTTAAAGCTATGAATGTGAGCAGTATCACAGCAAAACAGTTAATGAATACCACAGAACCAATCAAGTTTGAAAGTTGAGCAAATGTTGTTTCAATCAACAGAGATTTGTAATGTCAAATATACCAAAACATTTTCTAAAATAAATTCCTAATGCAGAAAAATTGATTGAAAGTTTGCTCCTAGCTAATAGTACCTTTTATTTAAATTGGACCCTAAACTGATCAGACAATACATAGCCCACACTTTCGGACATTTATAATAAAAAAGCTTTTATTTTCAATTGAAACAAATGCACCATCCTGCACTTTGAAGGCTATAATGAGCCATAAGCATATTCCAAGGTGTGTCAATGGCAACAGATTTGTTTCACCTCCACTGAGAAGATACATAATGCACTCGTAATTGGTAAAGGAAATTTAAACTCAGCCTTCTCAAAGCTTCTGTACTCTGTTTCTTGGTTAATTGTACAAGTTCCACAGTCAGACCAAGAGCTTGCAGTGTGTGCAGATATTGTAGTCAATCAATAGTATGTTTAATCGTCATCTTCCTCCTCTTCCTCTTCCTCCTCAAAACTGTCTTCAAAGCCCTCACTGTCTTCCTGGTCCTCATCACCTTCTATTGCGGTATCCCATTGTGGGTGATTTTCTGGCACTGGTTTTGCTTCATGAACTTCCAGCTGTAATTGGATAAGGAAAGAGAAGAGAGGGATAAAAAAGGTTATGGACAATTAACAGCAATATGGGAAAACAAACAAATACACACACATCAAACAAACAAGCAACCCACAAAAGAATAGTTAAAAACCCAACTAAGTAACAAAACAAATCCCATCCCACTCCCCAAACCAAAAACAAAACTAAGAACTGCTTCCAGAAACAAGGCATGCCAGATTTTTCCCATTAACTGGATAAATCTAGGACTAAGGAAGGGCAGGGAAATGGCATGGCAAACCTCAAGGTATAAAAAGCCACAGCCAACTGTACTGCAGAAACTGAATAAACATTAGAAAAACATGAATTAAAATACACATGCATGGGAAAGCATCTCAAATTTTAGTCCCATTTAATCCATCATAAAACTACCACTGCTGACAATAGGCAGAAACCATTGGTAAGCCCATCCTTCCCACTTGCTTTAAAATTAGGACAGGTTGAATTCTTATAAACAGGACGTCTGGTGTTTTAATAACCATATGAAGTTGCTTTTGATGTAATACAAATATATAACCCAGTCAAACATCACCTTCAATGGTTTAATCTGGTCCAATCCCATATATGAATCCGATCTTAAATAAACTGTGTACTGATAGTTTCCAGGCTTGCCCGGTGCTGGGAACTTCAGCTCTACCTACAAAAAGAGATTTCACACCATAAAGTTCTTACTGCTTTCAAATGACACATTGAAACAAGTACCTGAGTCCTCCAATGATCAATAAACACTACTACAGTATAATAGAAAGTTTTAGTTTCTTACTAGGGACACTTCTTCGGATAGCTCTCTGTGATAAAATACCTGCAGAAAAGAGTCACAATACCCAAACACAATATCTCCCACAAAAGCTGAATAATCATTGAGTTACTCAATAATTGATTTTTTTCTGAATTACGCCAAGTACATAAAGTACACAATTTCACGCTTCTGTATGCTAAACCTCAAAAACCCAACCAGGTTAAAGTATTTAGTCTGCTGAAAGTTTTATCTTAACTCTGCTGTTATTTAAAATCAAATGTAATATCTAGTTTGGAAGAACAAATACATTAGGTGTTCGTTTTTCAGAAAAGTGGCAAGAAGAATGCTGACAAAGGTTACAGGTTCAGTAAAGTTCATATGAGCCAAAGCTAATTAATTTGTCACAGTCTCTGCTGTACAGAAAGAGAACACTTAATATTTGTAACGATTTGAATAAATTTAGGAATTTCACTGTGTATGAATAATGCTCTTCATCATCCTTTGATATTAAGGAGAAAAAAAACCCCAACATAGTCTACAAAAAAACTTCAAAGTTGTCTTAAATTACTTTTTCTTTCTCCACTATCAATTTTCACAGTTAAAAGGGACTTCTCTCCTTTTATCAGGGGAGTAAAATTTGTTTTCCATCTTAAGAGATAAGTACTAAAAAAAAAAAAATCTACATGTATTTGCATACCAGAGACACTTAACAGAGTTCTGTAATACACCAAAAAGAAAACTCTTCAAGTACTTTACCTCTTCTTTATCTTTTAGCGTGCAAACGTGATATGGCATACATATTAACATCTGCTCCTTCCGATCTGCAATATACAGCCACCACCATTCTTGTTTTTCCTTTCATAAAGAGGAAAAAAAAAAAACCAAAAGTAAAAAACCACCGCGATTATTGAACTAATAGAAAAAGATGCTCCTACACTTTTTAACAGGTATTAATTAGAATTCACTGGTCTTTGTAATACAGACAGAAAGGAAAGGTTTGTATTTGGTGGCTTTTTTAAACTCTTGGATGTGCATGAATAAAATACAAGGTGTATACTGCACACTGAAAGCAAACAGGTTATCACAAGTAAATGCTCATCTCCAAAGGTTTTATTCCATGTATTCAACTTAAGCTACCATGGGACAAGGAACTATCTTGAAGAATTGTGTCCACTGAGCAACTTCCTGCAATATGAAACAACCTTAGGTCCTTCAACTGAAATCCAACTTGGATAAAAAGCTGAGCATATAAAGCAAGGAAAGTGTAAAGACAGATAAAGAACTCTTCACAGAAAAGTCTTTTTCAGGCAAGTGTGCTCTGTCCCACTGCTCCCCCCTCCAAAAAGTGACATGACATTTGAACATACTGAGATTTCACTTCAAGGAAATGACTCAGTATCAGTCAATATTGATTTATATTTGTAGAGGATGACCAACAACTGCTCCCTATCACGCACAAGTTTCCAAATATCTACAGGTCTCAAGGTTTTGCCACTGCAGATGCTAAAGCAGAGTTCCTAAATTAAACTAAATTAATGTGGTCCTTCATACAAGACAGCAACACTGTACAAAAACAATGGTTTTTTCCTTCAACTGGAGTCAGAATTTTAAGACTGTGGTGTAGTTCAGCAGCACAGACACAACCATTCTCAACTGGTAAAGACAGTTCTTTAACATCAACTGTTCTTCATTTAAACACTACACCTTTTTGGTTGGCCCTCTGGCATTCATTTTAGACAAAATCCACTTTTTTTTAATAGAAGCTGAAACCTTTTTATTGTAAAAAAAAAATAGTTTATTACTGCAAAGCAAGTTCCTGTTTCTACACCTCCTTAAGCCTTTGCTTAAAACAAGCAGAGAATAGTGAGGTACAAGGGGGAAGACTTCTACATGGTTACAGAGAAGTATTTTAGTAGACAGATAATAGTCAGCATAATTTTACCCTTCAGGAAGAAAAGGGGAATACACATGTTCTTTTTAGACAGCCCAAATGTTGAACTGTGTTCCAAACCAACTTTTACCCGCCCCTGGTGGTTTGGTAACTCATCATGTTTATAACAGACTGGTGTCCTAAAAAGTGCATCTTACTGCAGATACAAGTCAAAGTTTCAAACCAGGGAGCCAATTTTTATACATTTACACCAAAAACAATCAGGCAGCTGCTTCAGTGTCCCATAAAAAGTGGCTGTTTTGTTTTATTTTTAATCTAACAGCATTAGAAGGACTGAATGAAAGAATGCAGTGGACTTTCAACACCACCAGCGAGCAACTTCTAAATTCCACATTTGGGAAGCAGATGCTGTTAATATGTAGAATTTGAAGAATTTTTGTCTCTACTGGAAGAGTTAAAAGTTCAGTAGTTTTAGATTTTTTTAACAATTCAGAAGCCAGTGTTTGGTGATCTGAGATTTAAATCATGCATATTGAAAAATTACAAAAGCCAAATTAACTCATTTTTTCTTTCGAAGTGACTAATTGTTATACTATCACAATCTCACTGAAATATTCACCTATTACAACAGCAATACACTCGCACCAGCAACTAAAAACACAGATTAGCACTCCTGAGTCCTAACAGAGAAATGTAAAATTAACTCAACATGTTAAATGCCCATTTTGAAGTGTATAAAAGCAAAAGCACCACAGTGAAGCAACAGCATTCTCTCATGTTTTTAGAACTGGCACAGAGAACAGGACAAAAACCTATTCATATACTATTTAAGACCAGAATGTGTAGAATTCTAAATCCTTCTTACAACTATTCCAAGTGATTTTCTTTAGGAAAAACCATCCCATGTGATTACAAGGCATAAGTTATTTTATCTATAAGTTTCAACAGTAAATATATTGTCAATCTTCTTGACAGCTGTAGTGAAGAAGACTCTTATGCAGTCAAAGTGTTTATTTCCTAGCCAAGAGGCCTCTAGGAATAGAAAGATGAACAGTATAAATAGTATGGATGAACAAGAGCTACAGAAGCAAGATCCATTCCAGAAATGGCTAATCACCATTTTGGGCCTATGAGGCCTGTGACCACAATAAAAAGGACCTGCAGTTATATCAATATGTTATTTTTGATTTTACAAAGACACTGTGCTGACTTACTATACATTGTTCTCAAAAAAAAAAAAAAAGTTCATTGCCATTGAGAGTGATGGAAACAGACAAAGATCAAAACCATCAAGTGCTTTTCTCAAAAACTAGTAAAATTAACAGCCAAGAGGGGAAAAAATACCAGTGGAACGACAATCATTGATCTAAAGCTCAAAGGACTCTATAGAGTAAACTCTTTGAAGGTAAAGTTCCTGACCCCAAAGTGCAATCACATTTTTACAGAAAGGACAACTGTGCAGGACTGTGATTTTCCTCTTGCTTATTGGGTGGAATTTAAAGTTTATGCCTACAAGAATCTGGCAAACTAACAGGCAAGTGGGCAATATGCCCTTTAACAGATGGGTGCAAGGTTTGGCATGCCAGGGAACCAGTATGTTCATGAAATTGGAACACCAAGGCCAGTTTCTACCTAAAAAATGTCAAAACTACAATCTGTGCAGTTTCTGGATCCATGGATGCAGGAGCAGAAGATAATTATTTAGGAACCTGCATAGATTAAAGACACTCTCTGGCAGAGTAATCAAGTGCCCTAAAATTTGGATGAAACAGCATTAAGGCTGCCTCCCGAGAACAAGTAAATTAGGCTCAGCTACACTCAAACATCTGTAAATTCTGGAATAGAGCATTTTATCCCTAATTTTGTATCTCTGAACTGGCCATGACCACAATACAAATAATACTCTAAAAAACAGATGAAAAAATACCAAAACAGAGTATGATGGTTTTTATTCTTCAGATGTTGCAGATCAACTATCTGAACATGCTCCAACTACAGCTACAGCACAAAGTACAACTGCATTCAACTGTCACGAAATCAGTGAAGAGAAGTTGGAAAATTTACAACTGCAATACTATGAGAGGCTATGTGTGTATCTTTCAAGTTCAAGCATTCAGATCAGCCCGAGATTTCTTTTTAGCAGCAAGCTGTATTTAGGTTTTATCACAAAACCCATATGTATCTTGGTTACTCACAGCTGAAGCTTATGCAGCTTTACACGGAGTAAGTACAAGGAAAGTCTCTGAAGGGACCCTCACTTCAGTAAAAGCGAAATACAAATATTCAGCACCCTGAGACACTGGGCGTGGCACTTACTCTCTGTGAGCTTGAACTGATGACCAAAGCCAGCTGCATTCGCAGCAAGGAGGTATTAAGACTCTGCAGCACATTTGACATGACCTAAGGCAGCCAGAAGAGCAGAATGCCAGTACACCTTTTTATGTTATGCTGGCGTACTGCTGGAAGCTGTACTGAGAAATGGGAGTGCACCTAACTGTCAGGAAAATACAGCTTCAAGTTCAGCCATTACAAAACTAGATGTCAGCTAAGGCCTTCCAAAGACAATTTATTTGCCTTATGTCCTCTCTGGGTCTTTAGCAACAAGTCTAGCTTCCCACAATTTGCTTTTTAATGCTGCCAGCAGGTAAAACCAGCAGGAACAATGTGATCACAAGCATGCGGACAATGGAGTTTGTTTGCACATGTAACAAGCTGTACAGGGTACAAACATAAAGAGCCCTGAGGACTGAGGAGAGGAAGCAAAAATATACAGCGTCTTCCTTTTCAATTCATGTTCTACTCTTCTTTCCCATCTTAGTCTTCTTTAAACCACAAGAGGAAGCATAAGCCTTGCATCCCACCCCAATACTGGAGATAACACAACAAAAGAGAAGAGATCCTAGATTAGTTCCTTAGTCAGACTGCAAGGAAGCAAAGGAAACCTCTGAACTACCTGCCAGGAGAGAAAATGTGGCTAAATGCTCCTTCCTCCTGGTTCCAATCAGGTCACCGTCAAGGACATAACTTACCTGCTCAGAACACAAACCCTCCACTTTGAAAAATCCCATCTTTTTCAAGGTTCCACTGCTGTTAAGGGGTTCTCAGACAACTACTAAATGGCTAGCTATTAGTGCAAGCAAGAACTGATATATCAGATAATACTTTCTACACCAAAGGCTGCTGTGAACACATCTCATTCTATACTTAGTCACCACTCTGAAAGACATCCCTTCCTCTGACACTCATCCACACTTGAACTTGTATTTTTGAGCTCTATAGGAAAGACTTCTCCACAGTTGGCTTCTGTCACTTCCAGACTATGCTGTGCTGGAAAGAGACAGCTTTGCCAACCGACGCCATCTTTCATAGCTGCACACTGTGCTAACACCACATTGCTGCATTGAAACTTGAGTCAGCCAGTAAGACAAAACTATCTGCTGATCGACATGACCCCTAAACTCTCCTGTCATTACTCGTAACACAGGAGGAATCGGGACCTCCCCCAGTCACAGGCACTCAGAGCTAGATGTAGAGTTAAAAACACCCCCAGTTTTCACCTTAAGTTTTATACACGTTTGCAAGTCTCTGGGAACTGGGCAGAGAGAATAATGAAGAAAAAGGTTTTAGAAATGTATCTGAAGGTGTTTAATTTTATAAGTTAAGACTTTATAAAATTAATACTAGATCTTTTCCCCAAGCATTAAGCTTTTTTAAAAGCCCACTATTTACAGTAAAAAATTTAAAAGATCAATTACTTTATATTTTCATGTTTCACTACTACCATGTGAAATGTATTACTGACCTCGGGAAAAAAAAGACTGTAAACAGGATGCGTTATCTTTGACTTCGTTTCAAGAAGGGCTCGTTCCTTTCTCTGTATACTTTGCTGTAATTCTTGCCACTCCTGTCAAAGATAAGATTTAAGAATTACTGTAAACTAACCATCTTTTGCATTAAAAGGATAGAAAATGGTCCATGAAAATGGTAGATGTGACAAGTTCTTGTGCAATACTAGACATTATAAAGGGAAAAAGCAGATCTGTGGTGTTTGCACACATTCTTCAAAACTCAATTCTACAACACTACCTAGAAACACTCTACCTCAGCCATAAGAGTCCTGATTGTAAGTCTGATGACTGCTTTCCCATCAGAAGCTTAATTTCCTCCTGTATGGGCCATTCAGTTGTCACTCAAGTCTTGTACTGTAAGACCTGTGGTGCAGAAATCATCTACCACCACAATGTTTCACTCTCAATTACTATTACAGTTTCAAACAAATAACTTGACAGTTATAAGAGTTTAGTAAGCACCTGCACAAGTTTGTTCAACTACTGCATGCTCAGTATGCACTATGCAGCATGCAACACCCACTGCCTGTAAAGAACACATTTCAAGGGAGAGACTTAAAGTCACAAATCTGCAGCAGCTAGTGATCAAATTAAGCTGAAAGAAATATTGCAGTTTTCCCCTGAAGGTTAGCCATTTTTCTCTCATATAATTTCTAAGTTTTCTGACTATGCTGCAAAGATTCTTCTCTACTCACTCTGAAATAAGCTTGCAATGACAAAGCTCTTATACCAGAATGAGGTCTGAAAACCTCTGGAGAACCGGTATTACTCCTTCACCCTAGTGTTGCCTAGCCTGAGGGGATGCTAGAGGATTAAAATGCATTTTCTCTCAAGCCCAGAGGCAACGTTACCCTTCAAGAAAAAGTAAGGCTTACAGCTTCATCATCTTTGTTTTGCTTCTCATCTTGTTCTCTGTCAGAGTCTCTGTCACTACCATCATCTTTTTCACTTTGAGAGTCCCTGTTTGTTTCTTCTTCTTCAGATTCACTTCCTTTATCAGAGACCTCCTCCTCTTCTTCCTTCACAACAACTTCCTAATGGGAAAGAAAAGAAAAAAAAAAAACGACACCTCTAACTTAGTTTGTCTGCATTACTGTAGCACACAGAATTCACAGCACCTCCTTTAAGGTGGCACAATCTATGCTCTTCTTGTGTCAGAGAGTTACATCTACAGTGAAGATTAATCCTTTTCACCTCAACTGCTAAGAGGAGGAGGGAAGTCACTTTCATTCTCCATATGGCACTTGCAACAGGAACAGGAAAAAACAGTATTTGATTCCCAGACTGGATGTCCCATCCCTGCAAGTGTTCAAGGCCAGACTGGATGGGGCACTGGGCAAACTCATCTTAGTGAGTGGCACCCCTGACCATAACAGAGGGGTTGAACTAAATACTCTTTAAGCCAAATGATCTTTCAACCCAAACCACTCTATGACTCTGGGACTGCATTTCATAAAGTCTTAAGAAAATTACAGAGAACTTAAGAAAGTACCTATGACATAGCCCATGAGCTGGAGAAAACACTATGCAGTGGGAGCATAAAGTTATTAAAGCTACTTAATTTATCAGAAGAAAGTCTCATTTCAGTTTTTATCTTTAAATAAAAAGTAGAAGCTACAGAATAATTCACCTCCAAAAAGGCAGCCTAACAAGAACTAATAGTAAGACGGGACTATGAAGCCAAATTTCTAAAATAGTTTCAGCAGGCCCCTGCAAACATTACCAAGGTGGTTCCCTGATTACTTCACTTGTAATTGTTAAATGTAGAGAAAACAACTGCTGTTTTAGAAGACACACTTCACAAAAGCATAAACTGAAACGTAAGAGAGATACAAAACCCCCCATCAGCTTACGAGTGATAAACTGAGTAAGATTATAAATATCATTGAATCTATGAGCTACCCCATTAGCTTGTTTTTGCTTCTGCTGTTTCTGTGGTTGCAATGAAGGTGGCACAGGTTTCTTTTTCAATGGCTTCTTTTTCTTTGATTTTGAAGTTTTCTTGGTTCCTTTATTCTTTTGCTGCCATCCTTTGCTCTTAACTTTGCTGGCATCTCCTTGCTGCAGGAAAGCAGTATTAAAATATTTATTCTGTTCATAAAATTTCAGTCATTCAACTGTACTTCAAGCATTTTAAGCTGAGAACCAAAATTAAAAAGCACAGCTCAAAGGACACTTCAGTAGGCATTTCTGAAAAAACGCTTGAGAAGTGCACAATTAGCAATTCAAGATCTGAAAGAAAGTTCTCTTTTATTAGCAAGAGGCACATTTACTCTTCACTTACCCCATCTTCTGTTGGTTGCTCTTCTGCTGCACATATAGACTGCTCCTTTTCAAACACTTCCTGGTTAGAGAAAGATGTGAAAACTACTAATGCCTCTCTGTACCAAAAGAGCAAATTATTATTTTATATCTGAACTTAAACTAAATCACCTTAATAAGGTCTGAATATTTTACTCATTATGGAAAATTCTTTTATCAGTGACAGACACAACAGGGGATTAACAGATCAAAATTAAACATTATTTCAAACATTTGGTCTCAGATTTTTCCATCACTAGCATTATAAAGAAACTTAGCAACAACATGTCATCTTGTTCCAACGAATCAACTTGTTTTATAAAGCACAGAAATCCTATATCACAAAAGCAAGCAGTAGTAAAAATGCTAATTCTGCTCCAGTTGTCAGAGCATTAAAAACTTCAACAGCTGCTCTGCTACTTAGGGACACAGAACAACAAATCAAAGCAGAAATGTGAAACGTTAAGACACAACACAGTGTTAGTGTTCTGTAGACGGGGACACCTCTATGTAAATGGATTTTTTAATGCATTTCTTTCTTCAAAATATACTACATGCCATTAAAAAAACCCCACTCAAACAAAATAGTCACAAGGAGCTGTTGTATATAAAGATGGCAAATAGGAAATACCACCACAAAAAAAGTGCGTCATACAAAAGGCTTGCTCTAGTTTTACATTCATGTGTTTCTATGCCAGACTGCCTAGTGGAGGTCACACAGGAAACATCCTAAATGAAACGTCTATATGCTGTTAGAAATTTTAGTTTCTAAGTACAGTTCAATATCCTCATAATTTTCAGTTTCCTTCATTTTGCAATTCCAACATAGTGATACAGTGTTTTTACTTTCTACCCACTGCATCCTCGGCTACCACAGCAGGAGCACATGGAGCTTACATATACAGACTTCCTGCTGAACTGGCTTAAATAGTCTGATCCCACCTGTAATACTCAGGCATGTGTGCCTGACTTTAGAGGTGTAACTCAGACACCTCTGTTTACTTAGACAATTATGTCATTAGTACAGATGCAAAAATTGACACTGTAGTAAAAGGTTTTTTTAGGTTCTGTGTATTAAAGTTTTTTGTTCAAAGAAAGCCATTACTGCATTTTAAGCTAGAAAATAAGCACAAGTCAGAAGTTTAACTACTAGGGTGTAGTATTGTTTTGATTACGCCACACTGTTTCCTACTCAGCAGTCCACTTTCTTCATGCGACACTGGTGTACCTCCTTTATATTAAGTTATGCATATTCTGCATTCTGCTG